>JAFNEN010000987.1:0-88294 GCA_019343175.1 Oedothorax gibbosus | reverse complement strand
TAATACCGAAGTACTTTTTGAGCCTAAAAGTTTGAATTTAAATTTGGAATTAAAGTTTCTTTAAAATATTGTTTGTAACAATGAGATTAAAATTGTTGTCACTAATAGAGAAAACCTAACAGAATTTCCCTTAATAAACACATGTATTTTGGAACTGTAAGCACGAATTTTGAAACTTAAGGATAAGGAACCCAGGGAAACCGTTAATAAAATAGTGCGTCACCAGATATATTAGATTTGAGAAAAAATGAATTTGATATTAATATGTTTGACTTAAGTCATTTACAACAGACGGATAGGTTAAAAATTTGAAGATTTATTAAATTAAACTACTACATGGCCTTCTCGTCATCTTTAAAAACTATGGTCATTGTGATAAAGTAGTTGCCCAAGTCCATTTAACTAATGACATCCCTGTTTCCTGCAAAAGTTATCCTATCCATTCGCTGTTCGTGAAGAGGCTAAGGCCATAATAGATGAATTAATTGAGACAGGAATTATTACTGATTACTGAGAGCCATTCTAATTTTGGGCCCCTTTTATTAGTAAAAAAGCCTAACAAGGGAGAAAATAACAACAGATATCGCAGTGCAGTCGATTTCGGCTTCTTTATTCATTTGCCATACCTTTCCCTGTCAGGCCTCCCAAAATTTCCGATTTCATCAGTGAAATTAAACGGACATAAGTACTTTACTACCCTTGATTTAAAGGAAAGCTTTGGCAACAAGCTTTAGACCCTCACCCCAAAGAAAAGCTAGCCTTTGCTTGTATGTTCGGCAATTTCAGCCTACCTCCATGTATGGGTACAAAAATTCCCCAGCCTATTTTCTAAGTATGATGAATGAATGTCTTAAGGACGTTGGAGAGGGTGTAAAATGGTATTTTGATGGCATTATAGTTTTGCTAACTCAGTTGAAGAAATGTTGGAACGCTTAGAACGTGTATTTTGCGCTCTTGCGGAAAATAATTTAACCCTCTCGACCCCTCACCTACAAAATGTAAATTTTTAAAAAACCGAGATAGATTTATAAAAGATAGGATTTTAACGTTCCCAGATAACAAAGCAGTTCAAGTCAATTTTGGGAACAGACAGTTTCTATCGGCATATAATCAAAGATTATGCTGATATTGTAGGTGTCTTGGAAGCTTTGACTGGCCCGAAAAAGAAATTTGTTAGGGATGAGCAGTAGGGTGGCTCGAAAAACTTATTTTCGAAAATCAAAAACGGCTAGTGCGGAAAAGTTGCCTTATGGCAAGGCCTTTAATGGGGTAAAATCTTAACTAAATCAAAAAATATCTTCAGGTGCCCAAATGACCTTGAAATTTAGCCATTTTAAAAAAAATCGGCTAAAATGTGTCCGAAATCCCTATAGCTTCAAAATTATAAAGGGTAAAAATTATTTAATGAAGAAAAATAGTAGTTTGACACTTCAACTTGCATTTAATACCGAAAAACGTTAAAAAATTCATAATTACTGTATGCAATGACGCGGGAAGCGGCCCCTGCTTAACCCACAGTATCTACATGAAATGTGGTAAAACGGTGCAACTAATCCGAAAAATATTGTTTAGGTTTCTGTGAAACAGAAAGAAACATCCCAAATATTTTCTAGGTGTGTTTAAGTTTTAAAAAGATGTCTGTCATTTCGAGTCATTTTCCATAAGGCAACTTTTTCGAACCACCCTAATGAGCAGTGTGAGTTGGCATTCTTTACTTCAGCAGGCCGACTTCTCAAAGCCCTTTTATTTAATGACTGGTTGGCAGTGATTTGCGATTGCATCTGTTTTGGCTCAGGAAGTGGAAGGCGAATTAAGGCCAATAGCATACTTTTCAAAAAGATTGTCACCCAGCCAACAGAAATACTCGACAATAAAAATCGAATTATGTAAGCAATTTTCGAGAGTGTTAAGCATTTTCGAGATTATCTGTACTCCCATTTCTATATTTTATGTGACCATAAGCCGCTCTTTTTGCAAAGTCGTTGTCTAATCCTGCCTCTGTGGTGTGCGAACGGCTGCTTTTTCTGCAAAACTTTTTCTTACACGGCAAAGTGGGTTCGCAGTGAAAACACACTATTTACCCGATTACCTCTCAAGACACCCTGTTCAAACAGAAGAGGTTGTTTTCCCACCAAAACATGATCGTAAACGCCATTCAGAAAACGGCTTTGTGTGAAGATAATGGCCCACGTATCCCATGTACGAAGGTGCTCTGGGAAAACTAAAAGCATTACAATTATGGTTCGAAAGGAGTCCCAGAGCAAATTCTAAATTCATACATGAATAAGTCAGTATTAGAAATAATGCTTTCTGAAGGAGTTTTGAAAAATAAAAGGGTAGTTCTGTTTATTGAAAACGTGATGAGAGGCCGCTTGAGAGAAAAAGCTTGTTATGTTAATAATTGTATCATGTTTGGTGTAGGGGAGGTAACAAAACTGATGCGAACCGACGTAATAGCCATTAAAAAAATCTTTAATGTTTGTGCTAAATTGAAAGTTTAACCTCTTAAGAGTTATTTATAATAGGAATATCTTTACTACCCAAGAATATAGCCATTCATTTAAAAGAATGGATTGTATTGTTGGCTTGCATTCCAAGATTGCTGTATCGATATCGAAAATTTTGTTGTTTAAATTGGAGTTTTTTTTATTGGCCACAAAATGGGAAAGTTTCAAATGCTAAGTGTGCATACAAGCAATTTAAAAACTTATGTTTAAATATTTTATGTGTTGATGATATAGATACTGACGCAATCTTGGCACTCAAGCCTTCCAATATAATCCATAAGTATGGTATAATGTCCTTGAAAGAAAATGTTGACCTAAAATATTTAATTCCTTTGTGCTCGACTTCTAAAGATTAGAAAATATCTTCTATAGTCCTTACGATTACAACGCAATTTTGCTTATTCCCTATCCCCGCATGTGGTTTTCTCGGAACTGGCATGAAGGATACTCTTATCGATCCCCCCCCCCCCCCCCCCCCCATTTGGGTTTGGAGAGGCGTTGTGATTTACCTCAGAGCTATGGCAAGTTAAATCCATTGCATTGGTACTGGCCCCATTTGCTTTGTCGGTCTTTGGCCAAGTCGGGTGTTCACTCGGGTGTCCACCCGGTTATTTAACAAATGTTTTTAAAATTTCGAGGCCTGTTAACAGTATCCCAAGTGCGCCCATAGTTCAATGCTAATTCTTCTAAACCAAGTGCTACAAAACATCAATATCAGTCATATAAAGACTGTTGAAATTTATTTTATGCAAAATCTTATTTCTTGTTGCAACAGTGGTAGAAGAAAAAAATTATGGTGTCAATGCTATTTTTAAAAAAAGGTGTTGCGCCACTTGCAAACTATATTCACTGCTTTAATCACAGGGTGGATGTTATTCGAACAGCGCCACACATCGCCGATTATATTTCTTTGATGCAAAAACTTCACATTTGTTAGTTGCAGCACAATTCATACACAGTGGGTAGCTGTACAAAAAAGGGATGGAACTCAAAACGATATCAGATGGGCATGCCAATCACCAATGTTCGAAGTTTTATGCAAGAGGTTTGAATGCTTATATATTGTTTTGATAAAAACTAGTGATAGCAACAACAATAGTGCTGATTATCATATTTGAAGATTCCCACTAGTAAGATGCCACTCATGGCACAAATTCATACTCTTTTAAACTGGAACTCTTTTGGTTGTGGAAGAATTTAGAGAAGGTATTCCTGTTGCATGGATGATATCCAACAGAGAAACAGCCACTGCATTAAGTTTTTTTCAGGCTGTTTTCTTTAACAGTTTTCACGAAGTATTTGGAGGAAATATTAAAAAGCTTCTCTGTCATTGGCATGTCTTAAAGGATTTCAAACGCGAGATCAAAGGTTGAAAATCCGGAATCCCAAAACAACATCGATAAAGCCTTGTGCACATTGCTGGATGAACCTTACATTGATGAATTATTAAGTGAATTCATGGATACTTTAAAAATGAGCTCTTTTACATATGATTTCTTAGCATACTTCGAGAGAGAATGGCTTGGAATCTAGGAAAAATGGGCTAAATGATTCCGAGTTAGTGCTGGAATGAACACATATGTTTCTAGAAGAATTTCATAAAAAGCTAAAGTAGTATAGCAAGGGTTTCCTTGAAGGTAAACGTGTGGATAAGGCATTGTCCATTCTGTTTGACTTTGTAAAGGACATGATGCGAAAACGCATTTTTGAAAAAAGACCAACTAATAAAAAGGGAACACAGATCAACATAAGTCATCGTGCATTATTTGCTTTATCCTGCTCATCTTTAACCATGACCTCCTATTCATCCTGGACCCTTAAGTCGGAAAAATTTAATGAAACATGTAACATCAAAAGAAATGAGCTGTGTTCTAGAAATTGCATTGAATGTAACATCTGCTTGCATTCCTACTCATTATTTTCTAAAGTATTTTGGATATGCCCTAGCCCAAACCTGGGACCTTTTGCATGCAAGGCAAGTACCTTACAAATTGCGCTCCCCAGCCGCTAACAAGGACTTAACCTATAAAAACATCTCCTTGACATGACGCCTTGACTCACTCTACCTTCTCTCCCAAAGGCACCACCAGTTATGCCTAAACCTACTGTTTAAGTCTATTAAGCTTGAGCTTCTGTTAATTACTCTGATAGCAGAAATCAGGGAAAAGGTAGGCACCTGTGTTTTAAAAAAAACCTGAATAATGATGCTGCATAAGAAACCCTTGATGGCAGGCTATGTTTGCCGCTAGAAACCCATTTTCTAACATAAGTTGTAATTTTGCCGTTTTATTTATTTTTTAGTATTAATAACATATCATCGACAAAATATTTGATTTTCGATTCTATTCCGAAATCATATATTAAAATCTAAAAAAGTCCCATTTATTTTTAAATCATTATAAAGATTTTTAATGTGCCCTGAAATTCGTAGTCGTTCTTGAAAGTAGTAAAAAAAACTAGTGTCAGTGAAGTGATTCAAATTTTTTCAAAATTGGTTTCATTTAAACTCATAAATCAGAATTGGAAATGCACAATTTTACCAAATAAAACTACAATTTATAGTTATTCGTCAATTACATAGATGGCGCCACAAGGAATAACTCAAAAAATTGAACTGTGACGTCACTGCCAGAAACTGAGGTCGTTAACGGTAAAGCCCTGGGTTCTCCCCGACCAACACCTACTAGAAAAACGAAGCCCGTGCACAAAACCAAAACTGAGCTGTGACGTCACCATCAGGGGTTATGTTTAAGCGAAAGCTGGAAAGTAAGAACACGAACAACTCAACTACTGAGACAGCGTGCGGAAGCATTGCATCGGTTTGTTGATTTTTGGCACGCGGCATTTTTAATTTGAACTTTCAATTATTTATGTAAAAACAATAATGTTATAACGATTGTAATTATGCCTAGAATATGTTCTGTTCCCTACTGCAAAGGGAACTATCCTACAGGGCCGAAAGTGTCCGTGTTTAGCTTCCCTAAACGACCTAACAAAAAGTTAGAATGGCTGAAAGCTATTCAAAGGAAGGATTTTGTACCAAACCAGCACTCGAGGGTAAGTGTTGAATTATTTAATCTTTCTTTTAAGCTCTTTTCATATGAAGAGCTCAAGTGCAAAACAAGTTAAATCACTTTTTGGAAAAAATTGAGTTGGTTAGCTTTTCATACAGGTATTGTAGGAAGGGATGTGTTTTGTACAAAACAATTGTTTTGCTTTGCTTGCGCAAGGAACGATTTAACTTTTTTTGTGCAAATCAAAATGTTGGTGGATCCCTTCCTACAATACCGGTATGAAAAGCTAACCAACTTGTTTTGCACTTGAGCTCTTCATATACGTTTTCTTACAAATCCAGAATTTTTTCATATAATTTCATCGAACAGTACTAGTAGCTTTTTCATAGTTTTGATGAGAAAAAAAATTCAGCCTTGATTCAGCTTAGCCAAGCCTGTAATCCTAATTTTTGAATGTATTGTTAATTTTTAACTACTGTAACACACTTTTGTTTGGAAATTGGTATCCACAACTTTTATTTATAAATTTACACCTTTTTTTAAAGCCTGATTATAAATTTCTACTTAGTGATCAAAAGTGACTGTAGTATATTTAGTAACCCTATTTAATATGCGATACCAATTTTGGACGATGTAGTAATATATATATATTTGTTTATTTCTAGGTTTGTGAATTACATTTTTGCAACGAGGACTTTATTGTCACTGCGTCTGCTTTTGATGGCAAAACCGGGAAGGTGGTGTCTGCGCCTCTACAAAGATAACGTTTAAAGCCAGGTGCCTGTCCTTCCATCTTCAACGGATATCCTACATCTTCCAAGAAGCATGTCCCTAGAAGAGATGCTCCAAACGACAAAAGAGAAGAAAGAGAACAGCAACAATTGCAAGAGGCGATAAAACTCAGCAGACCAGGAATACAGAGAAGAAATAAGTATCTCTAGTAAGATGATGTTTTAAGATGCATAGATCAATTTAAGATATCAGAAGAATGGCATGTTTACTGTCCAACTGACCGTAATAATGTTTATTTTTTTTAAATTTCAGACTAGTAATGCTCCTACAATTCAATATTCTCTAAAAATTAATAATAATTTGGAAGTTTCAATTTATCATAAGGATATTTGTATACCAAAGTTAGGCAAGTTTACATTTCCATTTACGATTTCAAATTTTAATGAAATAACTGAAATTTTAGATCTTTTAAACAATTTTGTACATAATCCAAACAATGAAGGTACTAGTGATTTTGTAAAGAAATTAGATGTTATAAATTTAATTGATAGTTTAAATAGTGAGGAAAATCAAAATGTTGTGAATTTTCTAAAAGATCAATTAAAACTTCTGACAGTAAAGAAACAGATTTCGGTATTCACCTGATACATTGGTTTTAGCAACTTTGTTAAATTGTATAAGTCCACACTGTTACAAATTTTTAAGGCAATGTGGTCTACACTAAAAAGACTCTGTAGCAGTTTAAATGTTCCTCCCGAAACAGAACGCAGTGATGAAAACTTTTTGGCCTACATATCTAATAGGGTAACTTTCTTAAATGATTCGGAAAAAGTGGTGGCATTACTATTGGATGAAATCCACATTGCCCCATTTTTTGATTACAAAAGTGGCAATGTTGTTGGCAATGCATACGATTCAGTATTGGCTGCCAACAGTGCTTTTGTTTTTATGGTGTCAAGTCTAACCTCAAGTTTTGTAGAGGTAGCTCACATTGTACCAGTTAAAAAAATTAATCATGTAGATCTCCACTCAATAATAAGAAAAGTTGTTATGGGTTTAGAAAAGGCAGGTTTGAAAGTTATGTCTAGTAACTGATAATAATTCTATAAACAGAACAGCCATGACCCTATTTTCTAACCCACAGAGGACGTCTTTTTTGTATGCACATCCTTGTGATAGTAACCGACCATTTTTTTATTTAACAGATACTGTGCACTTATATAAAAATATTAGAAATAATTGGATCAATCAAAAAAAAAATAGGCACATGCTTTTTCTACCCTGATTTTGATGCCCAAAACTTTACGACCACAACTACTGACTTTAAAACTGCATCCTTTGATGCATTGAAAAAACTTCATGAATTAGAGAACTCTAATATTGTGACTCATAATCATGGGCTAACTTTTAAAAGTTTATCACCCTCAAAGTTTGAGAGGCAAAATGTAAAACTTGTTCAAAAAGTTTTTAGTAAATTTGTTGAGGAAGCACTTGTTAAACTTGGTCCAAAACATAAGATTGAGTTCTTCAACGATACTGCAAATTTCATTTCAATAATTATAAAGTGGTGGAAGATCGTTAATGTAAAAACTCCAAATAAGGGATTTCATCAAAGAGACCAATATATGACACCATTAACAACTAATGAAGATGATCCAAAAAATATTTTCTTAAACAAATTTATAGATTGGTTAGATAATTGGGAAAAAATACTATGTAATTCTGGCTCATTAACTTTGCAAACCCATGAAGCTCTATGATTAACTTGTTATAGGCTCATTGAACTTTACAGGTATTGTATTGAAGAACTCAATTTTTAAATATATTTTGACTGGAAAGATACAAACTGATAAGTTGGAAGATAGATTTGGAAGGTATCGTCAGCTTGCAGGCTCTCAATACAACATCTCCATCCGGCAGCTGTACGAGGGTGAAAAAAAATTAAGGGTGCAATCTTCGATTAAATTAAAATCGAAAGAAATGAACTTAAATTCAATTAAAAATACAATAGAAGAAAATATCAGTGACGAATGTTTGTTTGAACTATGTACCATTGATGATTTTGATGAGGTTTCTATGCCACTAACTGTAACAGAAAAAGATATCAATAATGTACCATTGTAAATGTAAATGAATATTTACCTGTAATAGTATACATAGCTGGTTACTGCTGTCACTCTGCCATGAAAAAAATTAAATGTAATTTTTGTCAATCCATTTTAACTTTAAATGATGATATGCCCACTAACTCCCAATATGATTTAAATAAAGGAGGTTTAAAATTACCGTCACAAACTGTAATTAATATAGTTCTGCATACCTACATTATTGTAAATAAATTAATCACTTCCTATGAAAGTATTTTTTAAAGTTAGAAAATCAAAGAAAATTTGTTGCAAATATGGTCACCAAAATGGTCAAAAGAAAAAAATTTTTTAATTGATGAAGTATGTGAAAATAACCATAGTGATGACTTTCTATGTAAATTTATAATTGGTGTGTGCACTAATGCATTTTTAAAAAAATTTTGCTTGAATAAAAATGACAATTTTTTTTTAGATAAAAGTAATAAGAAAAAAAGTCGAAAATTGCAAACTTTGGTGAATAGGTTGCACGTAATAGAATTGTATATTAACCCATTAACGACGATTGGTAAGAAATTTTGCCATGTGAAAATAAGATTTCTGCTTAAATTTACCTAAATAATCAAAAAAGACAAATGACCATGGTATTGAAAGTTTATGCATAACAATTTAAGTTGCATAAAAAAAAATTAAACATTAAAAGTTAATGTTTTTATTTGATAAGAAAGTTGTTAATGGTATTCACAAATGGGTCGTTCATGGGTTAATGTTCTTTAAATATCTGAAGTGTTTTAATTTTTATATTATGTGATATTGTTTAATTGTGTTTATAATAAAATATTTTTTGTTTGAAGCATATGCATTGTGTTCTTATTGAAGCCATATGTTATTATTTAAAGTTTTTTCAAAATATTTAATTTTCAGAAACATAAAACTTGCTTTTCAAAATTAAGCATTTTTACAGAAAATCATAAACTTTTATTGCAAACATCAATCATAACATTCTTTGCAAAAAAAAGCTTTATAGATTTTTAAGTCTTCCCCTAGATTTTTCCTAATCCTAAAAAAAGGAATCTTTACTTTTACAAGTATACAATTAATTTGCAAAAAATTAATTTATACATAAAAAAAATATTTTAGGAACACAATTGGAATTATTTCTCTTATAAAATATGTATTAAATTTTCACTGGAAGTCAATAAAACTACAGCTGGTTTCATGATTTCATCAAAAATGTTGCTTTAAAAATGACTATAATAAAGTTTTAGCGATTGAAACTAGGTATGCTTGTTCAAAAAAAAAACGAAAATCCAGGATGGGAAGAAAATCCTTTCCACATCGTACGACATAACCCCTCCGTGTGACGTCACAAAGTAGTGCGCGGGCTTCGTTTCTCTAGTAGGTGTTGCCCCGACTCAGGCTGAAATGTAATTGAAACTCTTTGAATTCATGCGTGATTGCCCTGCGAACGCTCTCGAAAAATTGTATTAGATGGCGTTGTTTTTTGCCATCAGCCAATGAAAAATGCAGATAGAGGGCGCTTTCACCTCCGACTCATCCTAGTGTCAGAACATTCATTCTTTCACTAGCCTTCGACAACTTACATTGTCTCTAAAATTCAACGAAAACGATCGTCCGGAACGTATCCACCAAGTAAAAAGTCTAAATTACAGACTTCTTTCAACCAAGTTCCTGTGCCCACCTCTACAGACGTAGCAAACGATTGCAGTGGAATCCCAGAGAGAGATTGGTTAACTGCTATATGCCAGTCTCTAGGAGAAGTTCCTGTCGTCGACATAACTTCAGATGACCATCCTCAGCTGATCATCCACTCCCAGCCTACAAGCACCCCCGCCACACCCGATGAATCAATAACAGCCCACGACTAGATCGAACAACTTCAGACTTTTGTCGAAGCAGCAGGTCCCGGGTTCGTAGACGAGCCATCCACATCGACTCGCCCCGTTGTTGAAGTTACAACAGTCCACAACGAGATCGGACGACTCCATTCGTCAAATCCTAAGAAGAAATTTGTGTCAATCATCTACAGGGAATCGAGTAAAACTCTACAAGAGTGGTCATTGGACGACTGTACAACTAACTCTCATACGAATAGACTGTAAACTATATATTCATCTACAAAAGCACTCACCTATACTTACATATTAATGAACATTCCCACTTACGTTGACTTTAAGGATAAAATTCACAAAGTTAACGTTACATACGAAAGTTCCTCCGTCTTCTGCAACAATCAACTTATCATTTTCCAGAAAAAATCAGTTGGTGATGCATCAGATTTTTCATCGAGGTGAGTTTAAATTAGTCAAACCCATTTAAAATTTCACATTCTACCCTCTTGAAAATTCGAGAAACTTTTTGATATAGATAGAAATATCGAAAATGTTTTAATTTCTGATGCCCTACCAGAAAATTTTTTTAGAAAAATCTGATCCACTGCCAACTCATTTTTCTGACCTGATGGAGGAATTTATTTTATCTTTACAACGTGAAATTGGGCGAAATGTCAACAACCTTTTCAAGTGCCCAGGATGTGAAATCATGGATCCATCGTACACCAACCATATCTGCAAGACCACCAACTACAATCAAAACCTTTATTCCAAGGGCACAGATGCGTTTTAAAATTAGACGTGAAACGTGTTATAGAAGATTTAAAAACTATGGGTATTTTGGAATGTTTCTCAAAATCATTTTTTTTTCATATAGCATCTAGACTGATGGAAGTACCTGTATAATCACTTCCCCAATATAATATGTATACCTTTTAGGATTTAAATAAAGATTGATGTCGCCTTATTCGTGTATTTTTATTGTCTAACAAACTAATTAGAATTATATAAAATATATGTATTTAATTTTTTAAAAATTTATTTGTCAAATGTTTTCAGAATTTAAATAATCTTAATTTTTTTTCATAGCATAAAACCAACTACAAAATTCTAATTTTGATAACTTCTTAATATATTTTAAAATAACTCAAACTATAAATATATTTTCAAAATCATTTATAATACTTTGAATACTGTCAAAGACGACATTTTACAACAGTTAATTTTGAATATACCATTACTACTATCAACTATGATGGTTATTAGTGATTAAAACTTCAAAAGTGGATTATCTCGCTTATACCAAACAGTAGCCATTAGAGAATTATACAGTAATTTAATAAAATATATAAACCTTTTTTCAAACATGAAATGGCGTTCTAACTTAAAAATAATTAAAAATTATTTAAGTTAAATAGCCTTTTACTTAAAAATATAATATTTTAGAAAAAAAAACTTCATATCAGATACAAGATTTTCAAACTAAAGTTAACAGAATACCATAAGAATTCTATGTTGGATAACCCTAAACAATCTTATCCCCTTTACAATCTTAGAAGCATTCTCACATACAACCTTTAAAGCTAACTCTTAAAAGCCCCAAAAAAGCCAATTATACCCCACTTTAAACTTTAAAACCCCTCACTTTAGAACTAATGGGGAAAAAATCAATTAACCCCCATCGCGAATACCTGCCAGTATCACAATCTACCATCGTTTGAGAAATAAGAGTTATGACCCTTTTAAGAGATAAAAGCCTCCCTACAGTGCAGGCATTTCCACTATTGACACATTAAATGTTTATACTAAACCATAGGGGAAAAAAAGCTTTTAAGATATTTTCAACCTAACATCATTCGCTTTTCTAGAGGACGATCTGCTAGGACCTTTCATTCCAGCTCGCTCATGAAAAAGCAATATAATAAGTCATACTAGCATAGGCTCATCTTACGGATCCAAACCTATGAATCCTCTGGCAACTAGTTACTTTCAAGATGTTTGACTTCATCGCTATCTGACATTTTACTATGTATGAAAACGTACCTGTGCCTATAGAGGGTTTAAAGTTTGCAAACAAACCCTGCCTTCCTCTGATTGGTTACCACCAAAAACTACCAAGTTAACTTCCGGTTGAGACACCGGAAGCTCGTTTTCGTCGCTAGCTTCCATGTTGATTGTTGATCTTGTGTAAAGTGTATTTGTTTTTGCTTACTTGCGTTCAAAAGTTTTATATTAATAATTTCATACTCTTGAAAATAACAAGTACATATTGCAAGCAATTAGATGTGCCGGCCCGCTTGAGGTATAACGAGAAGTTATATTGTAAGGGACTGCATACCGGATCCCTTAGACATTGAATTGAGGGAGCATATTTTTTCGGACGACACAAGAAATTGGCCCGAATTAGAATTCGGAGATATTTATATGTACCTTGTTGAAACGGTGTGCTGGTACACGAAAGATCAGTTTCGATCATATAAGTTGTCAGAAGGTTACAATGTATTTTCCAGTGGAAAAGTTAAAAAAAAATTGGACTTAATTTGGACTGGGCTCCCCAGCCCCCCACTATTGACACATAAAATTTTAAAAGCATTTATTTTCTATAGTTTAGTATTAAGAGATTTCTAACCTAACATCATTCGCTTTTCTAGAGGACGATCTGCTAGGACCTTTCATTCCAGCTCGCTCATGAAACGATATGCCAACAAACTGCGGAGGCTCATTTGCACGGATGTTCTGACCAATACTTGTGACATCTTTCACAAACACGTCCGAGGGAGTCTCCCGGACCAGGCCAGATTTGTTCATCCAAGCCTCCAACCCACAGGCGCCACCACCGCTGACCCCGAGCACCTCCGCCACCAGTGCCCCTCATGCTGGAGGCGCCCTGCCCGTGGCCCCACCGCCGAGTCCGACCGCTCTACCCTCCTGGTCACCTTCTGTCATGAACAGTCCCCAGCCCAGGACCCGGAAGAATATGGACCACCCTCTTCCATGGAACTCCGATTCCAGCGGACTGTCACCTGCACCACCCCACACCAGACTCTAGACACTCCGTTTCATCATGAAACTGTGCCGGACTATTGCACTCCCACCCATTTTGCCCGTCCCATCGGGCCCCCCATGTAAAGGCATGCCTCCGCACTGTGGAAAGGGTCTTCCCCCTTTTCGTCAATGTATATACACTCTCCCCTTGTACGCGTTACCTCCGCCTGTGGAGAGGGCGCTGTCCCCCTCTGCTAATGTACAAATTCTTTGAATATTCAATAAACGCTGATCGACAGTGCTTTTATGTAGGCATCCATTCCCCTTATCAGCAGTTCTCTTACTGCACTTAACTTCTTTCCCCATCACCACAATCTTCGAGACCTCAACAGTAGGCACTCTTCACCTTAACTTCTCCTTTTCCATTCTCTCCTTCCATTTACTAAACATGCCGAAATAAAAAATCTGTTCTTATCAGTCTAGTGCCTCGAGCCTTTACCGGATTTCGAATTTGATGAGAACGGGTGTGTGAAAGGACTCAGACTTTTCGTCGGACCCTACTCGCATGTCTGCGGGCTCTGTGTGCTGGTTCGCCGGAGACGAGCATTGCGTGCTTGTGTGTACGTTTGCGAGAGCGATTTTTCTCCTCACCCAAAGAACTTCAATCCCTCCTCGACCTCCTCCCCTCCCTCACCCTGCAGCTTGGACTCGCCATCAATACCTCCAAATGCAGCACCCCGCGTGGCCACCCCTCACTCCCTTTTTCCTCAACAGCCAGCAACTGGAGGTCATTCCCGACCACGTCCCCTCCTCCTTCCTCGATACACCTATTGGTTTTCAGCTATTCCAAAACACCGAGGAAATTGAGAAGATTTTGGACCTGGGAAAGAAGATCGGAGAGTCCTGCCTCGCACATTGGCAGCGACTTGATGCCTTTAAATCTTTCTTTTTCTTAGCCCTCAACTTCCCCATGAGGACGGGACAGTTTTCGAAAGACCAGCTCCGCCAAGTCGACAATGAGGTCCGCAAGTTCCTCAAGGTCACCCTCAACCTCGTCGGTCCCGCCGTCGGTGGCTTGCAACCACTACATCTACGGAGCATCTGATGCGGGCTGCCTAGGGATCCCATGCCTTGAGGACGAGCACGATGTCGTCTTGGTCGACTCGGCCTTTAAGCTCCTCGCCTCCAGAGACCCCCCCCCCCCCGAGTTTGCAGAATTGCCTGGTCTGACCTCGCTGCACAGATTGAAGCCAGGACCGCCTCCTACAACTCCCAACCCGAGGCCACCCCCGCTGACGTCGAAGCATTCCTCTCCGCGGCCGCAGTAACCTCGCCTCCATCTGGTCTGCTGCCCGGAGTGGGGCCAGATCTCTGCCTCCTTCCCATCAAGGCTTCGGACTACCGTGCTGTGCAGCGCAATATCAAGACCATTCTACGCACAGACCGCGCCCTCAAGCTCATTGATTACCCCAGCCAGGGAGTCGCTATGGAGTGCGTTGCAAACTCCAAGTGGGGGAACCAGTTCTTGCGCACCGGCGAAAACATCCGGTTCTGCGACTGGCGCTTCGTCCACAAGGCACGTCTGAACCTGTGCAACCTTAATGGCCAGCGCCACTCCAGACCGGATGAGGTCACGGACCGCTCCTGCAGACGATATCCTACCAGAATGAACCCCTGCAGCACGTCATATCCTCGTGCCGCCCTCTCCTCCACCTCCGTACGAAGCGACACCACGCGGTCCTGGCACGCTCGTCAACGCCCGCCGCCGAGGCTTTCAAGGGACTTTGTTGGGACTGGTTGTCCAAGCTTGCCCCCTGGCAGAGGATAGACGCTTTAAAGACCTTTTTCTTCCCGGTCTTCGTTTTTTACATGAGAACTGAACAACTCTCCCAAGGTGATATGAAGATTGTGGATGATTTTATTCGACCCCTAATTAAAGACACTCTATATATCGATGACTCAGCCGCAAACGAATACCTGTACGGATCTACAAAGGTGAGAGATACCGACATAGTGTACATTAAAATTACTTTTAAAACCTCATTTAATTAAGAAAAAATCAATTTTTGATCAATGATTGTTTCTTATCTACGTAAAACTTTCTAGAAATTGTGCAATTGAAGCTATCACAAATCTTTAATAATTTTACCTTAATTCAACATGCTCTTTTGTTCTAGGCGGAAAGAAAGGAAAGAGAGTCAACCATATAGAGCAAGCTAGAAAGTGTTATGGAAAAAGCAGTTAACAAGATTCTCGCCTTTGAGAGGGAAGCCGAAGAAAATCTTTGACGACACAGAAACCGTGTTGAAGAGTTAAGTGAATAAAGTGTTCAAATATATGAGCTCGTTGATGCATTAAAAAAAATAATACCATAATAAGTTTAAACCACAGATGCTGTTTCTGTTGTTTTAACTAATAGTATAAGAAGGTCCCAAATTACTTTTTAATGCCTATCTAGAGCAGGGTTGGCACTGTTTAAATTTGATTTTTTTTCATAAAAAACTTAAATAGATGGATGGATGTTCGGGTTTTATGGCGCAAGGGCATGTTAGGCCATACTGCGCCAAAAACTTAAACAGAAGTTTTGAATTGTTTATAATTTATAATTTTTGTTTCATTGTTTGGTGTGTATTTTGTAAATTAGTTTTATTTCTCATAGATCAGTCAAATCATTTTTCAACATTATTAACAATGAAAACTATAACTTGGAAGATATAAACTAAAAGACGTTAAGTCACTATTAAAGAACTTGCAGGTTTGGCATACTTAAAATGAACCTGGTTATGTTTTTTTAAAGAATTTTTATTAAGTTTTTCTTGTATTTCGTTATTGGACGCTTCAAATTTTATTTTGTAGATAAATCCTATTGTCCATAAAAAAAAATTCCATTAATGAAAGCCAATATCAACTAAAAAGGAAAACAAGGCATGATGCCCCATATACGCGTATAAGAAAGACGCATGATATGGGGAACGAGATAAAACCGTGATGGATACACGGGTTTAAAATGTTAAAGCCTGCTCAGTATGAATGCTAGACAATCAACTGGTAAGGGAGAGTGGTAATGAATGGGACACAGGGTTGAATGGGAGCATTTTTTGGTGCAATTAGGTTAGGTTTGAATTATCGTCGCACTAGAGTTACACGAGGGCTATTGGCGACGGGCCTCATATTTTAGAACCACAGTCAAGTGACGAGCCGACACCTGAATAGGCACCCAACGCAACCGTTAAGGGCGACATCGTAAGCAGCGTTAGGACTTTGAAGGCTATTTAACGTGCACTCCCTTACACTATTATTCGCCGGACATTTTTGGCTGCACGGGCCGTTTATAGGTCGGCAGTAATTTTGGCGATGCCCGGACCCGAGACCTTTCGCATGCTAGGCGAGTGCCTAACCGACTGGGCTCCCCAGCCCCTTTGGTGCCAATAGATTGCGCCAGATGTCACAGAAAACTGACAAAATTTTTGTTCTACAAAGTTCAGACATTTTCTTCTGAGAGGACAGTGCAAAAAATCTTCAGAAAAGTAAGTTTACACTATTTTACTAAAATAACTATTAAACAAAAGTAGCTCAATATATCTACTTATTTTGATTATAATATATAACTTGATTATTTATTTACTCATTTAGAGATGCATTTAGATAGTACTCTAACCCTCAATTTTCAAAAAATGTTTGTTTTTCTAAAAAAGCATGGTAGGGGTTGAATGGGACACAAGTGATGGTCATGATTGGGATACTGTTTTCCATTAACTGGACTTTTAATTTTAACATTCAGATGGTATTAATATGGTTTCTTTTATTTTATTATATTATTTTTTTTTTTTTGTTATGAGTAATTTTTAACTTAAAATATTTTTGAAATAATAACTGATTTTATAAAGTCTTTAGTAATTGTGAAAAATGACAAATTTTCTTGACACATTAGAGGTTTCTTTCTCTACATTAAGTTAATAACACAAAATATTGTTATTCTACTTATTACTTATTATTCAAAAATTATTTTCACATATGTTCTTTTTTAGATAAAGGTAGTTATTTTACTGTACTAAACACATTAGTTACTTCACTTTAATCATTAGTTTATATTCTTTGCAGATGGTTCGAATGCATAGATTTTCTGCAAAACCTAAAAAGACCTAGTGAAAGTACACTCCAAGGACTGTTTTACCAGGATAAGGAAATAAAAAAACATGCTTAAGAACTATCTTGAAGTTATTTTCTTTGATGGAACCTACAAACTACTAAACATCAATTTTACGTGTTGCATATTTCTTATGAGGATGGAAATGGTTTTCGTCCAAGGGATTTTCTGCATTGTAGTATTTATATAATTTATTAGTTACAATTAAAATACAAATTTACTTTTCCCACATTTAAGTCCAAATTTCTCAACCTGTAATCGTGGTTTGTGCAGCAGGCATCCCCACAATTGATGTCGTAAGTTCATCTCCCGTGACTCACAAACGAAAAGTACATTTTCGATTTTATATTATTAAGTCTTTCTGCATTAGGGCAATTTTACCATACTTTTTACTTTTATGTCCCTTGGGCATAACTTTTGAAAAAATTAATATTTCGTTTATATTTTTTCTTATTATTATAATAGAATGGTCCTTAAATAATAAAACGGTATTTTAAAACAAAGAAACTCCAGAAAAAATTTTAGGACAAATCATTGCAGAAAATTTCTACCGTCCTCTGTCCTGAATATCAAATTTTTAGTAAAGTGCTCAAACTAACATGTCTTTACCTAAAAGTTACAATCATTTGAATTGAACTAATTCCATATCTTAAAAATTCCTAATTAAAGAGTAAGAGACACGGGGGGTAGAGTGATAATAATAAAGGCCACCGTGTATATAGCGGATGGAACTTTTAAAGTGGTACCAAGACTCTTTTTACAACTGCACGTCTTGAGCGTGCCGATTGGCGAAATAGCTATAATGTGCATGTATGCACTGATGGAAAGGAAGACATTTGCCTCATATGAAACTTGGTTTCAGGTAAGTTTTCCAAA
This sequence comes from Oedothorax gibbosus, assembly GCA_019343175.1. NCBI lineage: Eukaryota > Metazoa > Arthropoda > Arachnida > Araneae > Linyphiidae > Oedothorax > Oedothorax gibbosus. The sequence continues at coordinate 70,096 of JAFNEN010000987.1, read as the reverse complement.
TAAACACGACAGAAAAAAATGAAAAAAAAAGAAAAGCAAGAATTAAGAAGGTATGAGCGTGATAGAAAACGCTTGCAACATGCCAAAAAAAAAGCAGTACTGCTCTTCAGTTGTTGTTTCAACTTTTTTAAGTCTCCAAAAACTTTCAGCAAAGCACTGCTAAAGACAATGCCAGCCTTTCCCAAGTCACCTAGAAAGCAAGCTGTTGTGGTTGAAGGATTAACAAAAAGATTAGGATTGAGGTATCCGACTATGTTAGAAACGTCAATTTCGACAAAAATTCACAATTTATTTTAACATATGAACATTTATGTTTTCAAATCTGCTTTTAGTTTTAAGATCCATTGTGTAGAAGTTTATATATGAGGATTTTAAAAGTTCTCAAAAACAAACAGGAAGTGGTAAATCGAAACCAAAAGTAAGCCAAAAAATGATTTTTTGTATGTTTTTAAACCATTTTTAAATAATTAAACATTACATTTTTTTGCTAGAACAAGGTCACAATAAAATTTATATTTGTTGATTCAGTTTGTCAACATTCTAATGTTTACAAACACTGCCTTTCTTATTTTATGAGTCCGCATGCTAAATTTTTCTTGCTGAATTTCCATTCTTTGAATTATTTTCTGCTTATTATTACAACTCGTGATTTTACAAAAAATTATGGGACATAAGAATGTTTCGCGTAAAAAGAGAAAGTTTGCTGGTAATCGCTTTTCGATTGAAAAGGCCAAAATTGAAAGTGAGCCGGAAACAGTAAGTTCTCCAAAATTGCGCAATAACTCGTACATCTATGAAAATGCCAACAACACGACAGAAGAATCAGGTTTAGGGAATTTTTGATTTGAGCATTTTAATCAGCGTGTTTTCTATTTTGTGCTGTCCTATGTGCAAGTGTAATCAATTGAATCTCACAGAAAAATCAAGGTTTGGATTAAATTCGCACTTTGAACTGAGTTGTAAGGATTGTCTTTTTTCAAAAGCCTTTTCTTCATCTAAGAAACTTAAACATCTGGGTACAGTAAACACTAGATCTAAAAGCTTGAGTACCATAAATGTCTGTTTGGTGTTCGGTCTTCGTTTGATTGGCAAAGGTTACTCTACAGGTAAAAAACTGCTTAGTATTTTGGACATGCCTTACATTTCCAAACAATCATTTCGAAAACAAGAAAAGTTGTTGTTGGTTTCCAAAGAAAAGGCAATTTCTTCAATGAAGAAAGCTTCGGAGGAAATACGCCAAGGAGTAAATGTTGTGGCCAAGTGCGGAGTATCCGTTGATGGTACTTGGCAAAAGCGCGGCTATTCTTCTCTGAATGGTTGCGTAAGTGCTATATCAGTTACAAATGGAAAGGTTCTCGACGTTGAGGTGATGTCGCAGCGTTGTCCTTTTTGTGAAATGAATGAAGTAAGCAAAACTAATAAGAAACATAAATGTTATCGACACAAAGGATCAGCATCAAGTATCGAAACTGTGGGTGCTTTTCGAGTATTTGAACGTTCTGAGGAAACTCGGCAACTGCAATACACTGACTACTATGGGGATGGTGACAGCAAAGGCTACGATACGGTGAAGGACATGTACGGAGAAGGTTCTGTGACTAAACTAGAATGCATTGGGCATGTACAGAAAAGGGTTGGCAATCGACTGAGAAAACTGAAAAGGTTCACAAAGGTCTTGGCGGAAAAGGAAAATTGTCAGATCCCTTCATTGATAAGCTACAAAACTATTACGGTATCGCCATAAGAAGCCATGAAGGGGACCTAACAAAACTACAGAGTACAGTAATTGCTGCTTTCTTCCATTGCTGTTCCTCGAAAAAGCAACCAATGCATGGACAATGTCCTACTGGCCAGGACAGTTGGTGCAAATCCCAACGAAATGCAGCACTCGGTAAAAAATACAATGAACGCTATGCTGGTCTACCTCAACATATAATAAATATTGTCAAACCAAAGTATATGGATCTGGACCCAAGAACTTTTAAGTAAGTGTATGCACGGTATGATGCAAAATCAAAATGAAAGCTTTAACGGTCTCCTATGGCAAATGATCCCTAACACAGTTTTTGTCGAACTAAGTACGTTGGAGCTGGGCACTTACCTCGCAGTTCTGCATTTCAACAGTCTACACAGTTAAATCACATTGCCATTTATTTATTAAAATCGCTGTTTCCACGTCAGCAATAGCATGGGAAACTATATTTAAATTGAATACATGAAGAAAAGTTTATTTTCGTCATTAAATCAGTTTGGAATTACGTAATAACGTCCAGCAATATGTGATTCTTTGATGTTTCATTATTTGTCTATTAAGAAAGCGGCACACAGTGTTCCATTTTTTGCATAAAAAGCTGGTTAGTTTTGATTTACGTTTCAACGTGTAAAACCGTATAAATGCTTCAAAATAACAAATTATCATTGTGATAATTTATTTAGGCGGTTTTTGTTGTCCTAAAGTAATTTGAAAATTGCAACGTTGAGAGGTTATTTGGATAGATTGTTGGAATGTTGTTGTATTTGCCTTTCGAAAATTCTAAATCATGGGAAATTAAAACTAAGAATAAATCAAGACATTTCAGAATAAAAAGTAAAAAAGATGATTGATAAGCTTTGCTTCCAGTTTTGGAGCAAGCAATTTTACGTAACTATCTTTCAATATGTACAAGCATTCACGTCAAAAGTTCTGAATAAGGTGTTCCAATGACAAATTTTCTCATGGTAGATGAAGGTATTGGAGATAACAGAATTATGGTAAGTTTTTAATTGTGAATATTAATGTAAACTATGCATTTCGAAGCGACGTAAAATTTCTATAAGAATGAGAAGAGAAAATTGAGCCCATGTTAGTAATTAAACGCAAGTTAGTAAAACATGCGCACCATTCTTTTTAAATTTTAATTAAATTGCAAGTTTGTTAAATCGTTATTTTAAGATAGATTAAATAAATTCAATAATATTACAACAATAAAGATATTATTAGGAATTGTTAAAAATTATTGGTTGTTGTGGCTCTGAGTTTTAATACACAGTGACGGTGAATTCAACTAAAGAAACCTTTAAATCAACCAATTGATTACTATGTTAAGAGAAAGTTTTATTTTCTTATTACTTTCATTTAAATTTCAGATATTCTGCACTGTTGAAAATTTAAAATTGCTATGTAGTGGAAAAAAATTATTTATGAATGGAACATTTAAAATACAGTTCCAAAAGTATTTAAGCAACTTTATACCATCCATGGACGGTATCTTGGACAAGTATTTCCCTTGGTGTTTTGTTTATTGGCAAACAAAAAGCAAACCACCTATGAAAGAATGCTGTCCAATAAAATAGGATTGAATTTTGAAGTGCAAGATGTCGTTATTGACTTCGAGATGTCAGCTATCAATGCTGTTCAAAGAGAATTTCCGATATTCTGATTCCGAAATTTCAGATATTCTGCACTGTTGAAAATTTAAAATTGCTATGCAGTGGAAAAAATATATTTATGAATGGAACATTTAAAATAGTTCCAAAAGTATTTAAGCAACTTTATACCATCCATGGACGGTATCTTGGACAAGTATTTCCCTTGGTGTTTTGTTTATTGGCAAACAAAAAGCAAACCACCTATGAAAGAATGCTGTCTGCAATAAAAGAAGCCCGAAAAAGAGGATTGAATTTTGAAGTGCAAGATGTCGTTATTGACTTCGAGATGGCAGCTATCAATGCTGTTCAAAGAGAATTTCCAGCATCAAATGTCAAAGGATGTTTTTTTCACTATACTCAATGTATTTGGAGAAAAGCGAGTTAAACTAAACTTTTTTTCAATCCGTTTATATATTTTTCACTTATTGTGTGAAAGACAGAAGATTAAAATGAACACAAAAATTAATTAAAATTGAAATTGCTTTTATTTTCTTGAAATTAAATTCAGAAACTAAATTAATGAATTGAAAAATAATTGAATGTGCCAATGAGCTAAATGTATTTTTAATAAACCCAGAAAGGAGGTTTTGACATTAAATAACTTTACGTAATACAATTTGGTTAATTTTGAATTTATCAGGAAAATTGCGATGACAGTAAGTTCATATTGAGGAAGATTTTTGTGATGAGGATGTGCATTTTATAGTGATGTATTTTTATTTTGGAATCTTAAAGCAATATAAGTAACAGGTTTTATATATTCTATATAATGAACGGGAACAAAGGCAAAACTTATTATCCTATAGCAAATTAAATGACACATATACTTGGATCGATTTGATATTCTTTTAGTCCGTGCGAAGAACAGGTATTTATTTGCTAGTTCAGGCCTGAAAGTGCCAAAATGTGATTTTGGAGCAGCTTTGGAGCAGAAAAAATATGATTTTGGAGCAGTTAAATGTAGTTTTGGAGCAGTAAAAATATTACATTAAATTTCAAGATACATCAAATATTGGATATTTTGGCTTATAATGCATTTTAGTTTTGTGTCCTTATTTCTAAGGAAGAGGGGTGCATTAGCACCCATGTGTATTTTAGTAATATAATGATTTTGGAGCAGTAAAATGCAAGTTGAAGCAATAAAATATTATTACATTACATTTCGAGATACACCAAACATTGGAGATTTGATTTATAATATTCAGCAAAAATATAGTTTTTACCAAGTAATTTAATAAAGGAAATAAAAGTAGCTAGTTGTTTATATAAACATTTTAAGATAATTTACATTAGGGGCATTTTTTAAAAAAATATAATGTAAAGGAAAAGCAATCATATTTTGACAAGACACTTCATATGCCTTTTTTTGTATTCAAATATAACCAGGGAAAAAAACTTTTAACCTATTTTACAATAATTAAAGCAGAAAAATAAGCTGAATTTAAGCAGTTGATAGGAAGTTTATATGTAGACCAGAGCAAAGTAGTAATTTTAGTGTAAAAATTACATATTTCGTTACACATTATTTAATGATTTTAAATAGAATTGATAATTCTAGAAGTTAAATTTACAAATGCCAATTATTAAGAAAACTAAAACGTTATAAGAAAAAAGATAAAAAGTAAATTGTATTTCAATTAAGAAAAAAGTCCCTGTGAAAAAAAATAAAGATAGGATTCTGTTATTTAAAATGAAATAAATCCAAGTCAATTTAAAGAAAGAAAATATAAGTTTATTTCTTCTTCTTTTTGGAGGAATGCGATGGTAAAGAAGCTTGTTTCTTTCTATTATCTTCAAGGTTTTTAATATACAAGCTAATTCTTGATTTGGCTTCTTTCAGCAATACCTGCCCACTTTCTACGAGGGTCATAGCATTCTTTTTTATTCCTTCTTCAATATTTCTTTCAGCATTGTTCAACATTTGTTGCGACGCATTTAATTTTTGCTGAATATCTTTTTCTTCAGCTTTCAACTTCATTTCTTCTGTAACAGATTCAGCTTCCACTTTTCGCTTAATGACAATTTTTTTTCTGCTCTTCCATCCTGTTAGAATATTTCTTGTAAGCCCCTCGTGCAGCTCTTAACATCTCTACTGTAACCTTAAATTTTTCCAAACCCCCTAGCTGTTCAACATGGGACTTCACTTGTCTTAAGCCATTTACACTATGAATATTTAAACTTGACCGGCTTTGCATCAGTCTCTTATTTTGACTAAAACCTCTCTCCACATCTGCATTTCCATGTGGCAAGCTCAGGTATGCTTTGATAACAATGGACAACAGAGGATACTTTACATTTCCATCATTATCTTTTATGGCAAAAATATTTTTCCAATAGAAGTCTAGGCGGGTGTGCTTCTTTTTGACACTGTCTGATGGAATATCTATATCATCTTCCTCGTCGGTTTCTTGCGTACTTGAATCTGGTTGTATCCAACTTTCATCGAAAGGTTCGGCCTGTAACCTTATCCACTCATCCACCAACAATGCAACATTCTCTGCTTTTATAACATTCGGCACCATACCTGCTAAATACCTGATGGATCTTACAGAACTGTCTTTGCTTATCATTGATGGGTGAAGGACTTGCAAATGCTGCAGTAGTTTGTTTTCCAAGGGCAATGTTTTAAGTAAACGTTTTGCACATTCCAAGTAGAAAGACCGTGCACCTAAAAGTAATGTTTTTTTGTCATTAGGGGGTAAAGCAGAAACCACCTTTAATGTGTCCAATCCTATTTCAATAGATGCAGTTTTTTTCCAATACTCTGCGTTATCTACATTGAATGATTTCAATTTTTCACCCGATAAATCCTGATAACTTTCTCTCTTCAGGAACCGACCCATCACTTTTTTAACTAGGGATTCCATTTCATCATACAAAATGTGTATCAAAGGAGCTTCAGTTTGAAAAAGTGATAAAAATTGATTTAAAATCAGAGAGATATTTTCCAAAAACAGAGCCTTTGCTAATAGCGATTTATCTTGCAAGGCTAAAGAAATACGTTTGTGACGAATAGTGTCCCTTGTTTTTGAGTCTTTGTTCTTCTTAAAGAAAGCTGCAATAACGTCATACAACTCTATAAAACGTTTTAAAGAGCACTGAAGTGTTAGCCAACGACTATTCACATGCCTCAAAAGTACCTTTTCAGCTTCAAAACCCATCTGGCTTTGAAGCGTTCGTAGATCTTCACTTTTTGCTGCTGAGTGTTTGAAGTAGTAGTAAAGGTCTATCAAAAATGTCTCTACATCACCTCCAAAAACATTCAAAGCTTTTGAAAAACAATTATGCACTTTATGCAATGAGCATGTCGATATGTCTAATAACTGTGGGTTTAAAGTTAAAACTTTTTTCTTCAATGACTTCATAACATTCGGCCCATCACTGAAGAAACACAAAAGGTTTAATCTTGGGAGTTCTTCCAAAACCTCAGACAAACAATTAAACAAGTCTTCAGCAGTTGCATGACCAATGTGAAAACTTTGCAAGTGCTGCACAGTCACCTGTTCACACTTTTCACTGTAAAATCTTATAAGGACATCCATCTGTTGATAACGCTTTTCTGGTAGAGGAGTTTCATCTACAGTAATAGAAAAAAATACAGCTGAATCTCTAATTTCCTTCAATAGTTGTTCTCGCAAGTAGGGTCCAATTCCATCAGAAATAAGGTAAGAAGTTTTTATTCTGGAACATTTAAAATCCTTGGCTATTTGAGAGTCAGAAAACATCTGTGGCAATACTATTGAAGCAGCATCACTAAAGGCATAAGGAACATTATTTACAGCTAAGGAAACGACGAACTGTATCTCAGAAGACAACACCTTATCATTATGGCTAAAGGAGGTAATAATCCCAGGTTTAGAAAGGTCAATTCTTCTCTGTGTAGCTGCCAGGAGGATGCCATCCTTATTTCGTCTTTTATTGCAACCTGCAATGTGTGTGGCATTTTTTGCATGTCTTTTTACAGCAGCAGACCCATGATGCTTACAATTTATTGTCACATTGCAGAATGTACAAATGGCTTTATCAGGTGCAGAACCAGCAATGCACCAGGTTGATATCAAGTCTCCATTATCATCAACTTCCTTTAAAACCTGAGGGTTAAACTTGCTGCACCTTTCACCTAAATCAATTGTGACAATAATAAATAACCATTTCATATTTTGTGCTTGCACAGTTACACATAACACAAAGTTGGGCCCATTTTACATTTACCAAATCAAGAAATCTTTATATAAACCGCCCCAATTTAACATTAATGTAAACAAAATAAGATATATTCAGCCTTTTACAATATAAACTTTTGGTAAATTAATCTTTTTTTGCAAGAGAAACTCATTCTTTAATGAGATAAATATTATAAAGCAGAAAAACTATTCAAATGAACCCTTTAGAACAAAAGTTTAACAATAAGCAATAAAATTTAAAATTCCTACACCTTAATACTAAAATTCTAAAAAAAAAAAATCAAAAAAATTAAATTTTAAAATGTTATTTTTTAGAACAAAATGAAAAAAAAAATCTAAAATTCAAAATTTATTTTTTAGAACAAAATGAAAAAAAATCTAAAATTCAAAATTTATTTTTTAAAACAAAATGAAAAAAAATCTAAAATTCAAAATTTATTTTTTAGAACAAAATGAAAAAAAATCTAAAATTCAAAATTTATTTTTTAAAACAAAATGAAAAAAAATCTAAAATTCAAAATTTATTTTTTAAAACAAAATGAAAAAAAAAATCTAAAATTCAAAGTTTATTTTTTAGAACAAAATGAAAAAAAATCTAAAATTCAAAATTTATTTTTTAAAACAAAATGAAAAAAAATCCAAAATTTATTTTTTAGAACAAAATTAAAAAAAATCTAAAATTCAAAATTTATTTTTTAAAACAAAATGAAATAAATCTAAAATTTATATTTTAGAATAAAATGAAAAAAAATCGAAAATTCAAAATTTATTTTTTAGAACAAAACACATTTGACGTCTCTTCCTATTTTTTTTAGAGATGAAACAAAAAATCGCCAATTAAAGTTGTTCCGAGATTGAGTTTTATTTTCTGGTTTCCAAATATCTAAGTCCATTCCATAGTGCGCAACCCGTATGTAGGGTTCCCGTATGCGAGTCAACTATCAAAGCATAAAACATAGAGGCATAAAATACAAAAACAAAAATCGAAGAGAAAAATTCAATTTCATCCCAACTCAACAATTCGGCACCGAAACAGCGGCAAGTTTAATTTTCTAGTTGTCAAATATCTAAGACAACACGACAGTACGTAACCTTAATAATCCGTGAGTCAACTCACAAAATGATAAAATTATTTTAAGTTTTAACAAATCTTTATATTAATCATTAAGGTAAAATTAATAACAACACTGCAACAAATAACGCAGAATACCACGTGTTCCTGAGTATTCGAGAAACTTTTTTGCGATTCTTAAACGGCAAAAATTGTTAAAAAAATATACATAAAACAAAAAGTTTCTACCCAATACATAATCAATGCAAACCGTGTATATAATTAAAATGTACTTACTATTTATGGCCATGTTCTAATTAAATCGTTCATAAAAATAAAATATATCACAACGACTGCTTATTCCATACTTGGCGTCTTTTTGTTTTTGTTCGTAGTACGACTCAGAACGGCAAAATCAGGGCCAAACTGTTTCGAGCATCTGTACTTGATAACTTGATTGGACGGTTCTGTACGTTCCGAAGCGCTACTCGAGTGAAGCGGGGAAAATCGTTACTACTAACTTAAACAAAGCTTCGCTCATTGGATAACCATTTCTACCGCCTCTTCAGCAAAAGTCTTTGTCCAATCGATTGGTTGGCGACATCATCGCTTTGTTGGCGACATTCATTGAGTGATTTGGGATAATTTCTATTAAAAAATGTCGCCAAGTAGTACTTTTGGCGCAGTTCGGCGCAATTTTTACTCAAAAAAGGCCTTTGGAGCAGTTTGGCGCAGGCTACCAAGTTTGGCGCACCTTAGCGCAATTGGCGCAGCTCTTTCACCCCTGCTAGTTGATAAATTAAAAATCAATAAGCTTATTAGGAGTTTTTGTTAAAGCCAATATTTAATCTTGTCTATTGACAAGTGTGTGCAAATGTAATTATCATGCATTACTAGTATAAATGTTGTGTATTTATCCATTTTTTTCCAGCTCAATTTGGAACCATTTCACAAATTCGACGGAGCGAACAACCAACGTTGTAGAAGGCTGGCACGGGCTCAAATAATGCACCTTAATATCTACAAGTTTGTAGATTTGTTAAAACTTGAGCAAGAAGAAAATGAGAACACGATAAAACAATTGAAATTGGGACACCTTGCTAAAACACAAAAATTAAAGTACAAAAAAGTGAACGCAAAACTTGCTAACCTAAAATTACAACTTCTAAATAACGAGAGGGATCTTATGGATTATGTTGACGCGGTTCGGCAGAAAGGCTGTTGCAGTGCATCAAAGAACACATGTTACCGGGTTCTACGATTATTTCGGACTGTTGGTCTTCCTACAATTGCTTAGAATCGGAGGGTTTTAAGCATTTGCTGGTAAACCACAGTCTGCATTTCAAGGACCCGGAAACCGGCACCCACACAAATGCCATTGAGGGCACGTGGGGAGCAGCGAAAAAAGGCCTATCCCGGAGAAAAGTGAAGAAATCAGATTTTGCACCTATCGGAATTTATGATTAGGAAGTCACAAAAGGCAAGATTTACCCGCAACGTTTTTCTGGACTTTTTGGACGCCATGGTCCGTGTGTATCACCCCACACACGCGACATGCCCGGCTACCGTGAGAAGCCGGCCGCGGACCCCGACGATTCGTCGGACTCCTCCGATGACGAATCAGATTAAAGCGTGGCGGAAAGCTACGCGTGCCGCGGGGGGGGGGAGCGGCGGCGACACGCATAGGGAAGGAGCGACGGATCGGGAATTCACGGTATGCACATTTGAATCATTTTCATTCCACCTGTATTTCTAATGCATTTTCAGGAAAATTTTCAAACCTCAGTTTTTCGCATTTATAGCTTCATCTAATTCCAAATTTTTAAAAAATTTCCTGTTTTTAGTCATTATACGATCGTTTATAAAAATTTCTACGTTTTTGGTCATTTTGAGCGTTTTTAAAAGATCTCACGTTTGTGGTCATTTTGAGCGTTTTTAAAAACCTCCCGTTTTTGGTCATTTTGCGATCGTTTTTAAAAAATGTCCATTTTTTGTCATTTTGATATTTCAGCCATCTCGGGAAACCCCGGGTGATGGCGTCATTTCGACTTGGCGACGATTTTGGAAAGTCGCCAAATCCGGGCGTCCATGTATACTTTAACCCAAAAATGTGCCGGCAGAAACACAATAAGCTATAGCTGTCCGCTTGCTTACAACAAATAAATTTGGAACAGAATTTGGAAAGCCGAAGTTTCCAACGACAATCACTTTGTCGACAACCCTTTCTTCTTTAGTTGGGAGAGACTCTTGTTTTATATTTCACCTTCTGAAGTTAGATTACAAGTTTTTGACAGAAGATGTTGAGATGTGGCCAGAATGCGCTTCCTACCAAGAAGGATTAATTAAATTACAATCATTAAATGTTGTGAATGATTGTGCTGAGCGTGGTGTGAAACTCGGCTCTGATTTCCTAGCAGCATCCAAAGGCGAAGACCATTACCAGAATGTTCTGCAAGTCGTGGAAAAGATCGCAAACAGCAGCCAAATTTGCGTAAACACAAAAAGGACTCTTAATGATTGTTTCAGCAGAAGATATATAGGCACCAGCCACATTATCCAGTATTATCAATGACATGAAAATGAGTATATTATAGTGTAACAGTGTAAACATAAACAGCCTTATGTCTTTTTACTTACTTAATTTCAAGTGGGTGGTGGACCACATAAACGATGTTCAAAAATTAAAAAAAATTTTAAGCAATTCTCTTATAGTATGTGTAACAAAATAAACATAGGGACAAACACTTCCAACAAACTATTTAAAATAATGGGGCGTTAGGTGCACCCTATTGACCATCCGCTCCATCAATTTGCACGGCAACTGGTCAGAGGAATAGGATAGTTTCCAGCATCTTGAGGGTCCTTTCCTGTAGTTCAATACGAAGTTAAACGAAAAGAATGGCTAGCAACTTAGTCTCCATGCAAGTTTTGCTATTCTACAAACAAGCAATAAGATTTCTTTTGACAATCTTCTGCTACGTTAAGACTGAAGTCGCTATACACATTAGGATACACATAAAATACGATATTAAACCGGCTAAGTAAAAGCACATAAAAATGCGAAACCAACCATGGGGAAACAATTTGAATATAAAAGAAAACAGAAAACTAAGAAAAAGAGCATAGCATGTACCGGCGAAGGCAACGGCGAGTTTAAAGGTAGTAGTAGTGGTATAGAGATATTTGCTTGCCCGTGTTTAAAGGTCTATCCGGAAAAATACAATGCTTGACATCAACAGGATTTGATTGCAGTTTATAAAGAAGCATATTTTAAACGAAATGAAAATAAATAATTTACATATACAAATGAAATTCAGAAACAATACATGGAAAACACCAACTCGAGGAAAGCATGTTTGGAAATGGAAAAAGAGAGTAGGTACATACATATATATTCCGGCTTGTGTGCTTGATCAGAGACCCGCTTACCTTCGCCAAGTAAGACAGACACAGAAAGAATTTTTACTGTCACAGAGAATGAAAGTACACCCAGGGCACAGGTTGGAATCGAGCCCGTACCCGTTTACAGCGCGCAGAATTCTAGCTTAATGGTCCAATGTCCAAACCACTCGGTATTCCGGCCTCCTGGAAATGGAAAAAAAATTGTGTTTGTGTAGTATGTTGCCAGATGCAAATGAAAAATTAGATTATCTAATTTAATGCAGTAGGATAATTTCAGCCCAATTTGTGTCCATACGTATAAAACAACACTTGTATTGCTTGTAAAATTATGGAGAGAATCCTTTTAAATAGGCTTCAGTTTTATCTGAAATTATACAACTTACATATGGAAGAACAATGTGGTTTCAAACAGGGCCATAGTACTATGGACCAGGTCCTCTATTTTAACCAGCGTGTTAAGCCCATTTCACACAGTGTTCCTTCTAATTGGATCTTCCACAGGAATAACATGGAGAACCGGTTATGACGAATCGATCCGATTGCGGAGAATTTTTCCACTGAATTTTTTAGTGCAAGCACGAAAAATTTCTACGACGAGATATAGGTAACCAATCAGCATCAAGTATAGCTCTGACGTCTTGTTGGCGAAATCGAGTTTGCCAATTGGAAAAAATCTAGTTTATGCTGTTAGTTAGCCAATGTTGATATTTTGTAGTTAGTACTTCTTTACTCAAACGCTCACGCGCTCACTCTGAAATTCATCTAACAAAATGAGTAAAGCAAAAAAATTCATATTGCCTGTTGCCTGAAAGTTGATTTGATAGAAGAAGTGAGGAAATATATAAATTTCTGTATGATCCAAAAGATCCTCTTTATTCAGAACAAAACGGACATTAAAAATAACTACATTCATGAAAATTTTCGGACCCAAAGTTTCTTTTTTCGTTCTTTTAAGGACGAAGCAAGTTGCATAATATTTAGGGCAATTAATGCCTTTTGTGAAGACAAAAGAATGTCGACCCATAACCATATTTACTTTATTTTGTTCAAATCAAAATAGAAAAATAGTTAGAAAATCGGTGCATGTGAAAGAAAGTGGTACACGTGATAATAAATATGTAAACAAATTTTTGAAAATTGAAAAGTTGTTGTAAATAACATTACAACAACCCCTCCAGGAACCTGTGACGTCAGAATCTGGGCAGTCAGACAACACTGTCAGAGCAGTTCCCATTAGAAGGAACACCATGTGAAATGGGCTTTAAGGACCAACAAAACAAAATGCAAAGCCCACAAGAAGTACTTTGGCTGTTTTCCTTGATCTCTGTCAGGATTTCGATAGTGTGGCATAACAAGTTGTTATTTAAACTGTATGACACTTTTAAAATAGATGGCAAGGTTCTGCTGTGGATCAAAGATTTCCTGAAACAGAGAACTATCAGAGTAAACTATAGGGAATCCTTTTCAAGAACTCGTATGATTAGACAGGGTGTTCTTCAGGGCTCGGTCCTGAGTCCAACATTCTTTGCACTTTTCTTACAAAGAATTTCCTCTTGTCTTCAGGAAACTCTGAGATATCGCTCTTTTCAGACAACATTATCTTTTGGTGTGTAGCCAGATAGATCTTGTACAAGCTGAGGAGACTTTGGAAAATATAAACTCATTCTTCAGAGATTGTAAGATTTTGTTAAATCTCTTAAAATCTGAGGTTACTACATTTACGATTAAGACTAATAGAATGCTTTTTAAATACGCGCCCAACATCAAAATAGGAGGAAAAGGGATTCGACATAATCAGTTTCCCAAGTATCTGGGCATAACCCTTGATGACGAAATTAATTGCACTAGGCAAATTACTTCTATCGCAGAAAAGGCAAGAAAAAGATTGAACATGTTAAAGTTTATTTCTGGGAGAAGTTGGGGAGCAGATGCTGGATTGCTCAAAGTTTCATAAAATATATTGTTTTCAATAATGCTGTCATTTAGCTTCCACACTACGTTTATAACGTAAAAAGTGGAAGGTTTTATAATCGTTCAGTCCGTCTGTCTGTCTGTCTGTCCGTCCGTCTGTCTGTCACCCACTTTCACAGAAAGAACCACAAGTCCCACAGACAAGTGGGATACGTCATTTTAAAGCAAAAAATCAGATTAGGCTACATTCCAAATTTCATTAAAAAATTTAAATTAGAAGTTTATTTAAAATTTAAATAACTAAATTTTTTTATATACATTGAAATAACATGCAAATTCTATTTTTATTCATATTTTCACTGTTGTCATCCACAAGTCCCACAGACAAGTGGGATACGTCATTTTGAAGCAAAAAATCAGATTAGGCTACATGCCAAATTTCATTAAAAAATTTAAACTAGAAGCTTATTTAAAATTTAAATAACTAAAAATTTAATCTACATTGAAATAACATGCAAATTCCATTTTTATTCAATATTTTCACTGTTGCCATTTCGTTAAACGTACGAGAAACTTTTGTTAAAATAAAAATACACTTTTGAAAAAATATTTATTTATGTGATATAATTCAGTTTGGATTGTTGTATTATCACAATAGAGTTCTTTTAATGGTTCTATATATATGTATGTAGAAAGATGCATAGAGAATTCTAACTTAACATCAAAAAAATATGCTAAGTTTCGCTTTTATTTTTAAAGCATCAATTGTACAAATTATAAATTTTTTGAACTGTAAATTAATTTAACAAATTATAAATAAGTGAATTTTCGATAGAAATATAAATGGGAAATTGTGGCGACAAAAATATTTATTAAAAAAGATTACATCATTATTCTTCGAACTTCAAACGATAAAGTCTAATTATTAAATCTGAGAAAGAAGATTAATAAAAATAGTTAATTTTGGCGTTTAAAAGTTTGAATTACAAATAGCTAAAGGCCTTGTTTTTATTAGAATTAAATCACATTTGCCATTCGCAACAATCGCTCGAGAAACTTTAATTCTTTTAGACAATAAATTAAAATAAATTTATTTTTGCAACATCGATCAGTTTGAAATGACGTCAAATATATTTCACTACGGAATCCTTGTATGGTGATATGAAATGTTTTCATTCTATTAAAAGCGAGGAATATGACATATTTATTCTTTAAAATATAAATTAATTTTTGCAAACGATAAGTAATAATTATTGAATTTTCGAAATAAAATAAATGATACCAGCCAAATTTAGCTTGTAAATGTTAAATATAGAATTAATGTTGTGTTTGGCGCGTTTTTTCCTGTTAAACACAAATATGTGGAAGCGAGTTAAGTGACAGATTCTGTTACAAACCTACTTTTTATTTTTTACATTTGTGTGTTTAACTTCTGTTTAAATAAAAAAAAAATCAATGGCGGTTTTTGAGAAAAGACCGGTTTTCCGGTTTCCGTCTTTTTTTCCCTAAAAAACCGGTTTCCGGTTCATACCAGCCTCATAAAAAAAACGGTTTTTCAGTAAAAATCGAGGCAAAAAGAACCGTTTTTTCGAAAAACCGGTTTCGGTTTTCCATCCCTAGTATATAGATGTAAAGTGAAGTTTTAAAATAAAATGAAATATATAAATACAAATTATTGAAAATCCAAAGTTTTTCAAACTGTTCTGTTAGAAACAAGAAAAAAAATCCATGTTATACACAACAAAATTTTCAAAAACAAACAAAAAAAAAGCGCTAAGCTTTTTCTTTAAATTGAAAAAATCGAGTACTATCCAAAAGAATCCGATACAAATTTCCTCCATCAGGATCCCGAGCGAATATAACTTCAGTTTCGGTTTAGCTTTGGCGCCGTTAAAAGCGATAACGATTCTAGGTTGGCACGAACAGGGCAAGAGCGTGGAGAACCGGTTGCCAGTGACTCCACAGTGGCGGCACTCTTATATACTTGTACGAAGTACAAGTTCGTTCTTTTATTTAGGCTCTCTAGCCCGTTCACATATGAGTTATGAGCATAGACATAAATAGAATGGACTCATTGCTCTGTCAAGCAGCTTCTAAAAGCGTACCAATCATAAAAATCGCCAAGAGAGAAAGGTTGCAACATATGGCAACCTATCGCTATTGTTTCGTTAGAACTATGCCAATAGGGTATTTGACTAAATCGGGAAACTGCCTTAAAAAAGTTATATAAACATAGTATAAGAACTAGAAAACGCATATTCATTGGTTTTTCTTCAAAAAATTACTCAGTTATTATTTAAATCAAGTTTTAAAATCGCGATATTTCAAAGCTTGGTCACGTGACTGCAAACGCTACTCTGATTGGTCTGACGTCACCTGGCATTAAACCGCCCCACACGCTATTCAAATTTAGTCATCCTAAACATTTTAGCGCTCTTTAAGTCCAAACTGCATACTTTTTTTTTTAGATTAGTCTTTTTTCTTTGCGAATTTAGTGCTTATAAATATTTAAATAAAATTAAAGGATTCACAAAAACGGACAACTCAAATTTGCCGAGAATCGATGCTTATGATGGTAAGACCCTTGGTTTTTTTTTAATCTTCTCGGATTTCTGTTTTGATGAGTTCCGAAATATTAAAACTTCAACGGAAGTAATAGCCAATTTTAAACGGATTATAAGGAAGCTTTTAATATTTTTAATAAAAACGTTCTAAAAGTGTAAATAATAATCCAGTTAATAAGGGAAAATGTAATATATAATGTTGTAATGTTAACTAGTTTCATATCTTTTTCTTTGCCTATAGATGGCGCCCTGAAATTATATTTTTTCTTGTACTACTAATCTAGAAAATAAGAAATAAGTTAAGCACTTCTGTTTACAAAAAGTTGTTCATGCGTTCTAGTAAAAAGAAAAAACGTTATAAAAAATCTATTTATTAAAAGCTACATCAGTTTTCCCCTAATTTTGGTTTCACTGGACTTCAAGACTCGAGTATATTTTTTTCATACCTGCATTTAAATATCTAGTACAATTTTTTATTAAACTCAATATTTGAATAAATTATCTTGTAAAAAAATATTAATTAAATTTAAAGCAGCTTAAATTTTTTGTGAATGATCTTATTTTCGATGTTTTCAAGCGTTAGTCCAGTAAATTCAAACTTCAAGCTCATATACAGGGCCTTAGTAAACATAATCACCAAATGTTTATATTGCGGAACGGCACAGTAGCGATAGTTACTCATTAGAAGAAGCCGAAATATTCTACGTCTCCGTACTTGATTAAGGTGTGTAGACCAAATTTAATGTAAAAATTACGTTCCCATTTCACCAAAAAATAAGAACTTATAAAGTAACAAATCCGCAAATGTGTGACTTATATTGAAAATCCCTGACATTTTAAATTATTAATTATAACAAAAATTGCATATGCGTGTATAAAATAATCATTTCTAAATTGGTTTTATTCAGTTTTAAGGCTAGACATTTTGGCAGATGGGGCGGTTGTTTAAAAAAATTTACATGAAAAATTCATATGAAGTAACCTAATTTTACTATATTTAAAAAAAAAATTTTTAACTGCGGCCCTCTAATATTTTTATGTAAATTTTTTTAGGATGTGTGTTAGTCCAGATTGAGTTTTTTTATATATATTTCTTATTTTATAAGCCATTAATTTTTGATTTACAAGAAAACGCTCTGGTGCCATTTTATCTTAAAAAGTCAACCTAAATCTTTAAGGGAATTGACAGGTAAGTAGCGTATCATGAAATTAAAAAGCCGCGACAACTCAGCGCGCCAAAAGTTTCAGTGTGCATTGCATTGTGCATTCGTATATTGACTTCTGTCAGAGTGTCATACATTTTGTTTAGATTGAATCTAGTTTGAGCAAAATATGGTTTCAATAAAGTGTGAAAATTGTGGAAAGCGATTTCAATCTAAGTATTCTTTCGAATTACATAAACAAAATTGCTTAAATTCCATAGTTACTTCCGTCGAATGTAAATGTGGCAAAAAATTTGCCAGCCACAATAGCTACTATTCCCACAAGCATGTGTGTACAAGTCAAAATAATGAAAGTAAATTCGCCTGTCGTGAGGTGTGCATATAAAACTAATTTCAAGCGGGAGTTTGTTTCTCATTTAATGATTTTCCGTGGCATAAACGTACAGGAAGTCAAAATTAGGTACCTAACTCTTTACTAAACTTTTTTATAATTGCTTTGTTGTCCACATATTTCGTTTCGTTCGAACTGTTCTTTAACTAGACACTTCTTCAAAATTGAACTGTTAAAAATATCAAGATCTTTGATTTTTTTCCTTAAAGCATATTATTAGAGAAGTTCTAAAAATGTTTTGACTTTTGCTCAACTTGAAAAAATATCAGTATTGTAAATTTCTAGGGATTGAAAAGTTCTTTTATTTAAGTTATGAAATCTGTTAAATATTTTAAAATATAGTAGACGAATGTGAAGAACTATGATTTAAAAATTGTGAAGAGCTATGAATAAAAAAATGAGCATTAATTAATCAAATAATTTCTATAAGTGTATTTTAAGTTTCAAATATATTTGTCCTGGATAAAATTCTTATTTTATATTTATTTTAAAATTTTCATACAGGACAGTACAAACAAATTCATATACATTGGTTTGGGTTAATTGTGCTCAAATTATGTATTTAATCCAAAAGTGTGTTTTTTTGGAATTCTCAACCCCGTTACTGCTGGTGGACATACAGTTATATGTATTGTTTTTCGAATTTTTACTTTGGAATACAACATTTACATTATGCAAGAGTGTTATTCATATCAATTCAAATATTTACAAGTTATATGCTATTATATGAAAGATTCTCACTTCCATTACCCACACTATTCGTCGAGGTGAGACCAAATTGCAACGTGCACGGAAAAGTGACCTATCGAACAAATATAACTTTTCAAGTCATAAATGCTAAAATATTTCTAATTTAAATATCTAGCAATTAAAGCAGATTATTAAATATCAATTTGTTAAATAATCAATTGGTTGAATAATCAATTGGTTGAATAATTAGAATACAGTATGCGAATGCATTGTTCAACATAATTGTGATCTTGTATAAATACTTCTATAGTGCACTTTTATTCATTTGCCATTCATAAACAAACATTTCAAATATGCTTTTTTTTAACAAATATCTATTCTTTAAATTATATACATGCTTATGCTGTCTAATAAAACTGATTAATAAAACACAGGTAATCTATTTTAAAAACATTAAATTATCAATACAATAAGCTTTAGTTGTCTCTGTTAGATATTTGCACAATAAACTAATTATAAAACTTGCATTTACTATCAATTACATAAAAAAATGTTCAATATTAATACAAGTTGATTTAAATATAAACGTGGGTTGTAATGTTACTCGCGTCCGTAGCATACCTTAAGCTACACGTGCTTCCCGGGTGGTGCTAAATGAGTAACAATTCCTCAGCCATAGGTCGGCTGTCCCTACTGGTGCTGTAGGGCTTGCCTTGCCCCTATGCCGGTCCCAAGCCCGAATGGTGCCTATATAGGACCAAATGAGGAGGGTGCCTAAATTCTGCCCTGGCATAGCACTTTGGAATGCGGATCCGTGCTGGGGGTGGGTCTGATTGGCCGGTGCGAAGTGTGGTCCTGCGGGTGTAGCTGCTGTCGGCATTCGTGCTGGCGGGCTCACTGGCGCCCCAACAAGGTGTTGGCATCTTCTTGCCAACAGACCTAAACATCGGGGGGACTGTCACTGTGCGCTGGCTCTTTGGGCTTGTCAACAGTATGGTTTCTGCTACCTTGGTGTGAACGGCAACCTAAAATACAAGGTGTTGACCGTGCTGAAGTATCTGGCACGTGGAGTGCTCAGGGCACAGGGGTTAAGTGTGTCTCTAACGGTCAACCTCGGGGGGAGTGGCGACCCTTCGTTGTAAATAGCCTTCTGGTCCTACATCTGGGAGCTCAGGTAGGCAGTGACGGATAAATGCTCCCAGTTAAAAAATTATGGTAAAATATAATAAAAAAAACAAAAAACCGTCAGACACCTTGAGCAAATCGGGATCTGATTCAACCGAGCTCTCAAGCTCTACCACAACCCAACATGAGTCTATAGACTCTGCTGTAAAGTTAAGTGGTCAGTCCTCGGACCTGGCCACTAACACCCCAAACCGTGCTGGAGACCTTTCGGGTCCCAGCACTCCGTCCCTGGCCCCTTCGGGGTCAGGTTCTAATGTTTCTGTATCTGTTACAGATCCTAAGATGGAGGAGGGAAAGAAGAGAAGGTTCCGTGGGCAGAAGCGCCCGCGAAAACCCACGAACTCTGCCTCTACTCCATCACCTGGCGCACCTGTAAAGCGGCCCAACCTGGAGCAGGCCTCGGGATCCTTTGCAGAAGCTGCTGCCGCAAAGAAGATGGCGATCATTCTGGAAGGTTTCCCGGAGCGTTTGCTATCAACCTCAGAGGCGTTCAACTTGCAGAACGAGCTGGACGTCCTCATCGATGATGCTGCTGAAGGACATGAGCCTCGCTTCAGCAACGCTGCTCTGTCCAACGGAGCACTCATCATGCACTGCATCGGAGCGGATGCGGTGGAGCTCCTCAAGTCCATCAATGGCAAAAAGTTTGGCAGCTTGGACACAGCTGTCAAAACCCTTGATGCTGCGGAGCTCCCAAAGCCCTACAAGCTTATCTTCAAGACGAAGAACCATGGGCTTACCGACCAATCTATCCTCCTCAGAAGGTTGGCCAAACAGAACCCTGGCCTGTCCACGGCTGGATGGAGGGTTCTCTCAAAGGACAAGGCACCCACTTATATGAGGTGGGTGCTGGAAGTTCCAGAGAAGGCGGCCACCTTCATAAGGCAGCACAACAACGAGCTGTTCTGCGGTGCTTTCGGCAAGGGAATCTGCAAGCTGATTGGCACAGCAAGCCCTTCCGCAAGCTCCACCGTCACATCTCCGGTGGAAAAGCCGCCAACAGCCGTTGTCGAGGAGGAAACTCCGATGCAGGTCAGCAACGACATCGCTGACAACGCTCCAACAGACTCAAAGGTAGTTAATCCTGCCGATGAGTCTGATGAGGTTAGTAAACTTTCCATTGATTTACAATCTGATCTGGATATACATTCTGACTCCGGCTCGGATGTTACAGTTATTTCAGGCAGTGAGCTTCTGAGGGAAACCGATGAATTCACTGGCGGAGTAAAGGAAACTTAAGTTTCTAGAGGGACTGGTTGCTGTTTGACTGTTTATTTAATGGCCCTTACTACAACCAATGTTTCAAATGACCTAGGTAGTGCTAACCCTGTTAGGGTAGCACAGATCAACCTACATCACAGCAAATCCTCTACTGCTCTTATTAGCAAGGATTTGATTGAGGGTAAAATCGATATCGCTCTTATTCAAGAGCCCTGGGTGCACCATGGAAAAATTCTTGGCCTTGGAGGCACTGGTAATCTTTTTTACGACCGCACTTGCGAGAGACCCAGAGCATGCATTGTTACTAGTAGGTCTCTTAATGCTATGTTTATGGTTAACTTTTTAGATGGGGACAATGTTGCCATCAAGTTAACAGATAGCAAAGGTGAAATAACATGTTTAATGTCCTGTTATCTCCCATACGAGGAAACTGTGCCTCTATCGGCTCCTGCCAGACGCTTTGTTGACAATTGTGTTCAGTCTGGCTGGAAAGTCATTGTCAGCTGTGATGCTAACGCACATCACATTATTTGGGGCAGTAAAGACTGCAACAATAGAGGTGAGGAACTGCTTTTATATATTCTAAGCAATGGGCTCTCAATTCTCAATAGGGGAAATAGTCCAACCTTTATCACTTCTCAAAGAAGTGAGGTCATAGATGTTACGTTCTGTAATGCCAAAGCAGTGAACTGCATTTCGAATTGGCATGTATCCGAGAGAGACTATCTCTCAGACCATAGACTAATTCTTTTTAACCTTTCAGGCCCGCTGTTAACACCGCCTACGGGCAACAGGAATCCCAGAAAGGTTGACTGGGATTCCTACCGGGAGGAGCTGGGGTTGCTTCTTGGAGGTAATGTCTTTAACTTTCCCTCTCTTGCCGATATAGATATGACTGTTGACAATGTGCAGAGTGCTATTGTGCAGTCATTTAATTCCAATTCTAGGGTAGCTTCTTCAGGGTTGCCAAGAAGAGTGCCCTGGTGGAGTAAAGATCTCGGTGATCTAAGAAAAGAGTGTAGGAAACTCTTTAATAAAGCCAAAAAGACTGGTGACTGGTCTGTCTATAAGATGAGACTTACAGCGTTCAATAAGGCTGTCAGAAAGGCAAAACAGGACTCCTGGAAGGATTACTGTAGCCAAATGGAAGGTATCTCCTGTGCCGCAAAGCTAACCAAGATACTGACTAAAGACGATTATAGTCAATTGGGTTCCATCCGTAAATCGGACGGAGAACTCACCAAAGATGGGGAAGATACACTTAAAGAGCTATTGCATGTACACTTCCCTGAATCAAAAGTGTGTCGGTCTGAGATAACCTACTATCCACCTTCTCTTCCCAGGAAAAGCAAGGATGAATGGAAAGTGGTAAAGGATATCGTTACATATCGAAGGATCAGATGGGCTATTTCCACTTTCAAACCCTTCAAATCTCCGGGAGTGGATGGTATTTACCCTGTGCTACTGCAACAGGGTATCGACCTCTTAGCTCCTCACCTGTGTAAAATTTTCAGGGCCTGCCTTGTCTATGGACACATACCAGAGGCCTGGAGACAGAGCAAGGCAGTCTTCATCCCAAAGCCTGGTAAAGCAGACTACTCTGTTGCCAAGGCATTTAGACCAATCTGTCTTTCCTCTTTTCTCCTGAAGACACTGGAGAAAATGGTTGACAGATACATTCGTGATGAGGTGTTACCACAAAAACCCTTATCGAAATTTCAATATGCTTATCAACCTGGTAAGTCAACTGAAACAGCTCTGTACGACCTATTTACGGTTCTTGATAGGGCAGTCAACCAAAAGGAACTGGCCTTGGCTACGTTCCTTGATATAGAAGGGGCTTTTGACAGAGTTCCAACTGAAGCCATTGTAAGAGCCTTACATAGAGTTGGAACAAATGGGATTGTCTGCTCTTGGGTGGAAAATCTGCTTAAAACTAGAATTGTTACATCCAGCTTTCTAGGTGCTGTGGTCAGAGTTGATAGCTGTAAGGGCTGTCCACAAGGGGGTGTACTTTCCCCGCTTCTTTGGTGCCTTGTTGTTGATGAACTTCTTTGCAAAGTTAACACCATGGGCATTCACTGCATCGGCTATGCTGATGACATCACCATTGTCGTAAGAGGGAAGTTCCCAAACACAGTCGGTGATCTTATGGGAAGTGCCCTAAAAAAGGTAGAGGGATGGTGTAATACTGTTGGGTTGACAGTAAATCCTGATAAGACCCACCTGGTTCCCTTCACTAGAATGAGAGCTAATAAAATCAATAACATTAATGCTCTTAAGTTCTTCGGAAAAAGCCTTACTCTTGTAGACGAGGTAAAATATCTTGGAGTTATCTTTGATAAAACGCTTACTTTTTCAAGCCACCTTCAACACTGCATCAATAGGGCAAAAAGGGTCTTTTGGGCATGTAGAAGGGCTATTGGAAAAACATGGGGATTATCTCCTAAAGTAATGTACTGGATATACACCGCGATTGTATGTCCCAGTGTCTCGTATGGGGCCATTGTCTGGTGGGGTAAAACTCTTAATAACACTGTTAGAATGCAACTTACCAGTCTCCAAAGAATGGCCACAATAGCCATTACAGGGGCAATTAGAACCACACCATCTGAAAGCATGGAGATTCTACTTGATTTGTTACCCCTTCCAAAGAAAGTCGAAATGGAGGCAGTCTTGTGTGCTGATAGGCTTAAACTTACTGGTGACTGGAAGACTGCCAATGAAACTACTACTTTTAAAAACCTTGGAACTCATGTTCAAGGGCATCTTTGCCTTAATGCAAACAAGGACTGGATTCTTAAGCGATACAGTTTTGCGGACAGCTATTCCATACATATTCCCACACGTACGGAATGGGATAGCTGCCAGATTAACACTAAGAGTGCTAATGAGGTCTGGTTCACAGACGGGTCTAAAACGTCCTCAGGAACAGGCGCTGGGGCCTATTGTGTCTCTAATAACACAAAGATTTCTTTCTCTCTTGGGAACCTTGCCACAGTGTACCAAGCTGAAATTGTTGCTATTCTAGCCTGTGCACACAACTGTCTTGACAGGAATGTTAGGGACCAAAAGATTAGGATCTTTTCAGATAGTCAGGCAGCATTGCTTGCACTGTCCAAACAATGTTTCTCTTCTAGCATTGTATGGGAATGTCACCTGTCCCTCTTAAGTTTGGCTCGCCTTAATAAAGTGTCCTTATTTTGGGTACCCGGGCACAGAGGGATTGAAGGAAACGAAACGGCTGATATTTTGGCAAAAGCGGGATCTAAGACCGCTTTCATAGGGCCTGAGCCCGTGCTAGGTCTTCCACATAATTCTGTTAGAAAGACCATTAGACGGCTGTTCCAGGCCTATAATTTTACAAATTGGCAAAGGGCAGCCGATCAAAGGCAGGCTAGGGAGCTTAATCAGAGTGCTCCATGGCGGAGAGCCAAGGAGTTACTTAGCCTTAGCAGGAAAGAGATTCGTGCAGCTATTGGTTTATTAACAGGTCACTGTGCTCTCAATAGACATCTGAGTATAATGGGTGTGAAAGATGACCCTCTCTGTAGGGCTTGTCAACAGGTTGAGGAAAGTTCGTTTCACGTTCTCTGCGAATGTGACAACTACTCTGCACAAAGATTTGAGTATCTTGGGTACCATTGTATCGATGCCTGGGAGGTTGATAATTTATCAATCAGGGATATTCTGAAGTTCATTTCAGCAATCGGCCTGCTTCAAGGTTAAACGATGGGGTTAGTACAATAGACCAGTGGTCGCGGTGCTTGGCCCTGACGGGCCACCCCACTCAAGTCATAAGTCATAAGTCATAAATATAAACGTTTATCAAAACCACAGTGAAAAAATTCACTAATCTTGTACTACCTTCAGATTATTAAAGTTTTAGTGCTTAGTAGTAGTTGTTCGCATTTTCATGCCACAGATCAAGGGATCGAGTCCCCGATTGGGCGAAGTTGACTCGCCTTAAAGTGGTTTGATAAAATAAGGACCAAGAATGCCTGGGAACTAAACACTGTGGGATCTGTGTGAGGTGGACCACCTAATGCCTTGCACTCCAAATTCCTTGGTCACGTAAGTAGTACCTGGGACACTTTAGCGTCGGAAGTGACGTCATCAGAGGAAGAGTCGGGTGCGCTCTAATCGTTCGGTATACACGTGACCGGAAGGGGCGTGGTCGAGGAGGAGTTGGGTACGCTCTAAGTGTTCGGAAGTATGATGTGGAGTTGAGTTGTTTTTTGGCTGAATGTTGAGTTGTAGTTAGCTGCTTTCGTTTTCGCGTGACGTATAATAGTTTAGAAACGGTCTTTAATAGGTTATTGTAAAAGAACAGTTACTAGGAGTTGTTGATTGCGCAAATTTATTTTTCTGTAACAATATAATAAGCGATTTTCTACGATTTTCTACTGATTGTGGCGTCTGGTTATTTTTTGCGAAAGTTTAGAAAAAGGTCTTGCTATTATTAAAATGGGTTATTTCATGGGATGGCGCTACCATATGCAGCAACGTGGATTATAGGCTTATATATCGTTTTATGTATTGTGTTATTATTGACATACATATTTACAGAATCTACTAGAATACCAATAGATTTTGTAATCATACCTAATATTACAATGCAGCTGAACGAAACTGATATTAATCATATTAGTTTGGTATAATTTTTAATATGACGATTTATATTTTTGTAAGTTAATATTCTTATTACTTTCAACGAATTATTATAAAATGACTAATTTGAAGTCCTGTATTCTTAAATTATATATTTTTTTCAGAATAGGTGCAATGTAATTATTTCAAAGCCTTTACATGAAAAAGCTATTCAAAACTTCAGTGTAAGGCGAAATAACGACACTCATATTCAAACCAAAAAGTCTGTTTTCAAAGAATGGTGTTTAGATTATTCAAGTCATGTTGTACTCCTATGGTTATTAGGATGGAGAAACTTTTTTCTGTACCAAATTTCAAATGTTGCGTTGTATTTTATTATGTATAAATAAAAAAATGGATTCATTACTTTTGTTGTGTTTTTGTATAAGAAGTTTTCAATTGCACTTATCTTAAATAATCGAAACACTTAAACATTCAGCCTAACAACTCTTATCGTGCACTAATTATCTATTGCATACATTACAATCGACAGGGCAATACTAAAGCAAATAAAATAACCCTTCATTATCTGAAACAGCACCAAAATATTTTATATAAAGACAAAGTTCAGACAAACAGATACGAGTTGGCGAAGATTTGTCATTTCTCCTTTAGCTTTCGGACACTTTGGTCTGATTTTAACTGTACTATGTCTAAAAGAACTTTTGAAGAAGTAAGTTAATTTATTATATCTTTTTATTATTTTTCAGTTTATTGTTGCATTTCTTACAGGATATTTTATGTTATGTTTTTTACGTATTTCACGTGCTATAGATTATATTCAAAACATTTATATTTGCGCACGTGGTAAATTTAAGACTACTACCGTTTGTTTAAAATGTAG
Source organism: Oedothorax gibbosus (assembly GCA_019343175.1). Taxonomy (NCBI): domain Eukaryota; kingdom Metazoa; phylum Arthropoda; class Arachnida; order Araneae; family Linyphiidae; genus Oedothorax; species Oedothorax gibbosus. The sequence continues at coordinate 43,432 of JAFNEN010000987.1, read as the reverse complement.
TTTTTATTTAATTGTTAATAATAAATACATGTCTTGCTTATATAGCTATTTGCTCGAGTATTAATTTAGATGGTATGTACGTAGCTTTTTAAATGAAATCCTTTTGGATGTGTTTAACACGGTATACTAAAAGTACTAGTTTGTTGTTCTTAATCAATTTTCTTATGCTTTACAGGCATCCAAAGCAATGGAGATGTCATCCAGGGCAGAGAGCAACATGACCCTTGCGAATCTACCGCAGAATATGATTCACCTCGGAGATAGTCAATTTCTGGTGGTACGGAGCTTCTTGGGGAATACACGTGTGCACATACGAAAATTCATCGAAAATGACGAGAAGGAGCTAATTCCAACCAAGAACGGTGTCTCCCTGGCCATCGGAGTTTGGGTCGGTCTGACGGAGAAGCTCCCCAAGGTTTTGAGCAAGAGGTACTTTGAGCGATACCCCAACAACCACGTAGAAGTCATAGAGCGTGACTTGTGTGTATTCAAAGAGATTGAAGGCCCCGAAGAAAACATTAAGATTATGTTGCAACGCATGTTTCGTCGCCGAGATGGTTCTTTCTGTCTTGTCCCAGAAACTGTTTACTTAAATGAACAAAATTGTTGTTTATTACTAAGCTCAACAAAGTGTGTGAAAGAGTTGATAGAAGTATCTCTCCTTACTGATACTCTTCGATTTCATGTCGAGAAGCTTGTGATGGATCAAGCTTCAAGTCAGTCTCTGGAATACAAAGAACGCCCATACTCCAAAGGATTGGCGGAAACCAAGGACTCCCTACGTGAGTGTTGTTTTGAATATATATCCGTGAAAATCGCTGAACTAGCCCCTTGTTATGGGTGTGAGGAGATTCCATGTACTTGCCATACAGCAGAAGAACTTATGGACATGTTCTTTGATTCCGCATTGTATAGTGTGAACTTTTTAGAAGTTGCTCATAAATTCGTCGCTGAAAATATTCAGCACTTATACTTTGCTAGTTTAATTCTATCAAAGAACTTTTTCGGCACAATAAATGTAAGTTCATTTTTACAGTTAGTTAAAAATACATTCATACCAACTCAAGAAATGTTATGTGATAAGTTGGAAATTTGTTGAGTAGTGTATAATTATCATGTGTTTATTATTCTCGCAATGTTTGTATATATGTGTCTAAATTAAAAATATTACCACTTTTTCATATCTTTAAAACGTGAAATAGTAGTATCCCAGCTTTTTTTAAAAAAGTAATAAATAAAGTTAAAAAAAAACTTCGACTGAAGAAATATTAGCATCCTTGAAAAGAGATAAACTTATAAATCAAAGTATTATTCTCACACTTGGTCTCTAATTTCTCGAGGTTTAAACAAGTAGTTAATAATTATCAAAAGTTAATTAAAAAATACATTTTTACAACTAATAAAACTTTGTAGTGAATAAAGTCTGAATAAAATAAAGCCTAATTTCATAAGGTAATGACGAGAACCGTCTATAAACATCACATGTATCTTCCAAAATATCAAAGAATTTTATCGCCAAAACTTCCAACTTATCGCCAAACGAACGGAAAATAACGTTTAAGAACAAAAATAGCGCAAGTCAAAAGTAGAATTTTTTATTTTATTATTTAAAAAAATATTGAAAAACTTTCTCTAAATGTAATACACGGAAAGGTTCCATTGTCTAAAAACTTAAAAAAGAAACTAACTCCATATAAAAACAGTTTAAGAAAGTTGGCTGATAAGAAAGTGCCCTTGTTTAGAAAACGTAAGATTCTTGTGCAAAAGGGGAACGGCTTTTTGAGTTTTCTTTTACCAGCGGCCGTTTCTGTTATTTCAACGTTAATCAATGGATAACACGAAAAAATTTATTCTTGTTCCTGCCCACGGTCCATTAGAAGAACATTTATCTGAACTCGACTCGAAAATGAAATTGATACTAAATAAGTCGCATTTGCAAGAAGATGAGAAAGCGGCGTTATATTTGCAAGTACTCCAGAAATTTTTGAAATTTCAACAGCCTTCTGCTGTAGAATCGGGTCAACTTTCAGTTAGCTCTCCCAAAGCGGAAAGTAACGGTCCTCCTGATGTTCCACCAAAAGCGGAACAGGAATCAAAAATCGAGACTGAACCCGAATCGCCACCGATCGTTCCCCTCAAAGACCCTCTCGAGCAACATTTAATAAATATAGCCCCCAGACGTCATAAAGAAACAGCTGTAAACATTGTTAAATTTTTAAAGAATCATTCAACCATTTTGTCTTGGAATAATCATGGTGAATTGATTTACAAAGGAAATCTATTGCCTGAAACTAATATTGCTATTTTGATTAACGATGTTTTAAGAGAGCGGAAAAAATCACCTCGAGGAAGTGAAACTTTTTATAATGCTTTAAAAGAGGTAAACTTGCCTCCTGAATTTATTGTGAATAAGAAAATGTTTTATTCTAAAGATAGTGTCTTGTATGCTAAAATGAACAATTGGCTACCTTATTAAGTGTATTCTACATTATTGTAAAATGATTTTGTCATTATTTATATGTATTGTAACTAAAGTAATTAATAAAGAATAGTTTGGTTTGTAAAAAAATGGATTTCTTGTCATTTTTTTCCATGTTAAATTTTCTTTCCAGGGATTACTGATTATTTGTACAAAAATATTTTGTTAAAGATTTTTTTTTTTAATTTTAAATAATAAGTAAAATATTTTTAAGTTGAAAAGTATTTGAACTTTTTCTTAAATAGTATTTTCAGTAAAATTTATTTTTAGTAAAAGTTATTTTTTAAAGAAAAAATTTATAAACTGTATTTTAGTTTTAGTTTTTTTTTTTAATAATACGTTAAGTATTTTTAACTTGAAAAGTTTTAAAAATAAAAGTTTTTCTTAAATTTTATTTTTAGTAAAAGTTTTTTTAATAAAAAAAATTTATAAACTGTATTTTAGTTTTAAGTTTTATTAAAACGTAGTCAAATATTTTTATGTAGACAATGAATAAAAAAGTAGAAACACACTGCTTATTAAAATATTATATTTTTATTTTCGAAAGAGCATTCTAACACCAAATTGTTTCTTAACAAATTGATATATTCTAAAATCATTTTTCTTACATTGATTTAATTCATTAATGATACAATACAGAGAATGTCCTTGACTACGTTTTAATAAAAAGTAAATACAATACGCTCCACATACATTAGAAGTCAAACTTTGAAAACATGTATTATTCCAGCTGACATTTAAAAAGTTTGATAGGAAAGATTTAAATATATCTCCGTAAAAATAGGGAGATTTGCCGTAGCTACAAATAAATTCTAAGTGTTTTCCATCTTCAGTAAACATACAGATCCAATGACTTCCGCTTTCAGACGATTTGTCTAAATTGACAACAACAGCTGACTTGTTTTTGAGAGGGGGTATAGTGTCACTTGCATAAACTCCGCGAAAGTAAGGTGATGTGTAAATATTTTGGGATAAGATTCTATGTATCAATGTAGCTTCCATTATTTTCTTTAATTACCATAGTCATACAACACACTTCTATTCTTTGAAATCTCGATAACGCTGTCAAATTGGGTATATACTAAAATATTAATGGTATTTTCCAAGGCCTTACTAAATTTCAGAAAAGAGATAAACTTATAAATCAAAGTAGAATTTTTTTATCTTATGATTTTTGATGTTAAATATTTTTTAATTGTACGGATGATTGAATAGAAATTGCGGCTTTCTCGTATCTTCGATACGAGAATCGTATCGAAGATACGAGCCGCAATTTCTATTCAATCATCCGTACAATTAAAAAATATTTAACATCAAAAATCATAAGATAAAAAAATTCTACTTTGATTTATAAGTTTATCTCTTTTCTGAAATTTAGTAAGGCCTTGGAAAATACCATTAATATTTTAGTATATACCCAATTTGACAGCGTTATCGAGATTTCAAAGAATAGAAGTGTGTTGTATGACTATGGTAATTAAAGAAAATAATGGAAGCTACATTGATACATAGAATCTTATCCCAAAATATTTACACATCACCTTACTTTCGCGGAGTTTATGCAAGTGACACTATACCCCTCTCAAAAACAAGTCAGCTGTTGTTGTCAATTTAGACAAATCGTCTGAAAGCGGAAGTCATTGGATCTGTATGTTTACTGAAGATGGAAAACACTTAGAATTTATTTGTAGCTACGGCAAATCTCCCTATTTTTACGGAGATATATTTAAATCTTTCCTATCAAACTTTTTAAATGTCAGCTGGAATAATACATGTTTTCAAAGTTTGACTTCTAATGTATGTGGAGCGTATTGTATTTACTTTTTATTAAAACGTAGTCAAGGACATTCTCTGTATTGTATCATTAATGAATTAAATCAATGTAAGAAAAATGATTTTAGAATATATCAATTTGTTAAGAAACAATTTGGTGTTAGAATGCTCTTTCGAAAATAAAAATATAATATTTTAATAAGCAGTGTGTTTCTACTTTTTTATTCATTGTCTACATAAAAAATATTTGACTACGTTTTAATAAAACTTAAAACTAAAATACAGTTTATAAATTTTTTTTATTAAAAAAAACTTTTACTAAAAATAAAATTTAAAAAAACTTTTATTTTTAAAACTTTTCAAGTTAAAAATACTTAACGTATTATTAAAAAAAAAAACTAAAACTAAAATACAGTTTATAAATTTTTTCTTTAAAAAATAACTTTTACTAAAAATAAATTTTACTGAAAATACTATTTAAGAAAAAGTTCAAATACTTTTCAACTTAAAAATATTTTACTTATTATTTAAAATTAAAAAAAAAAAATCTTTAACAAAATATTTTTGTACAAATAATCAGTAATCCCTGGAAAGAAAATTTAACATGGAAAAAAAATGAAAAGAAATTCATTTTTTACAAACCAAACTATTATTTATTAATTACTTTAGTTACAATACATATAAATAATGACAAAATCATTTTACAATAATGTAGAATACACTTAATAAGGTAGCCAATTGTTCATTTTAGCATACAAGACACTATCTTTAGAATAAAACATTTTCTTATTCACAATAAATTCAGGAGGCAAGTTTACCTCTTTTAAAGCATTATAAAAAGTTTCACTTCCTCGAGGTGATTTTTTCCGCTCTCTTAAAACATCGTTAATCAAAATAGCAATATAGTTTCAGGCAATAGATTTCCTTTGTAAATCAATTCACCATGATTATTCCAAGACAAAATGGTTGAATGATTCTTTAAAAATTTAACAATGTTTACAGCTGTTTCTTTATGACGTCTGGGGGCTATATTTATTAAATGTTGCTCGAGAGGGTCTTTGAGGGGAACGATCGGTGGCGATTCGGGTTCAGTCTCGATTTTTGATTCCTGTTCCGCTTTTGGTGGAACATCAGGAGGACCGTTACTTTCCGCTTTGGGAGAGCTAACTGAAAGTTGACCCGATTCTACAGCAGAAGGCTGTTGAAATTTCAAAAATTTCTGGAGTACTTGCAAATATAACGCCGCTTTCTCATCTTCTTGCAAATGCGACTTATTTAGTATCAATTTCATTTTCGAGTCGAGTTCAGATAAATGTTCTTCTAATGGACCGTGGGCAGGAACAAGAATAAATTTTTTCGTGTTATCCATTGATTAACGTTGAAATAACAGAAACGGCCGCTGGTAAAAGAAAACTCAAAAAGCCGTTCCCCTTTTGCACAAGAATCTTACGTTTTCTAAACAAGGGCACTTTCTTATCAGCCAACTTTCTTAAACTGTTTTTATATGGAGTTAGTTTCTTTTTTAAGTTTTAGACAATGGAACCTTTCCGTGTATTACATTTAGAGAAAGTTTTTCAATATTTTTTAAATAATAAAATAAAAAATTCTACTTTTGACTTGCGCTATTTTTGTTCTTAAACGTTATTTTCCGTTCGTTTGGCGATAAGTTGGAAGTTTTGGCGATAAAATTCTTTGATATTTTGGAAGATACATGTGTTGTTTATAGACGGTTCTCGTCATTACCTTATGAAATTAGGCTTTATTTTATTCAGACTTTATTCACACACACACACACACACACACACACACTACAAAGTTTTATTAGTTGTAAAAATGTATTTTTTAATTAACTTTTGATAATTATTAACTACTTGTTTAAACCTCGAGAAATTAGAGACCAAGTGTGAGAATAATACTTTGATTTATAAGTTTATCTCTTTTCAAGGATGCTAATATTTCTTCAGTCGAAGTTTTTTTTTAACTTTATTTATTACTTTTTTTAAAAAAAGCTGGGATACTACTATTTCACGTTTTAAAGATATGAAAAAGTGGTAATATTTTTAATTTAGACACATATATACAAACATTGCGAGAATAATAAACACATGATAATTATACACTACTCAACAAATTTCCAACTTATCACATAACATTTCTTGAGTTGGTATGAATGTATTTTTAACTAACTGTAAAAATGAACTTACATTTATTGTGCCGAAAAAGTTCTTTGATAGAATTAAACTAGCAAAGTATAAGTGCTGAATATTTTCAGCGACGAATTTATGAGCAACTTCTAAAAAGTTCACACTATACAATGCGGAATCAAAGAACATGTCCATAAGTTCTTCTGCTGTATGGCAAGTACATGGAATCTCCTCACACCCATAACAAGGGGCTAGTTCAGCGATTTTCACGGATATATATTCAAAACAACACTCACGTAGGGAGTCCTTGGTTTCCGCCAATCCTTTGGAGTATGGGCGTTCTTTGTATTCCAGAGACTGACTTGAAGCTTGATCCATCACAAGCTTCTCGACATGAAATCGAAGAGTATCAGTAAGGAGAGATACTTCTATCAACTCTTTCACACACTTTGTTGAGCTTAGTAATAAACAACAATTTTGTTCATTTAAGTAAACAGTTTCTGGGACAAGACAGAAAGAACCATCTCGGCGACGAAACATGCGTTGCAACATAATCTTAATGTTTTCTTCGGGGCCTTCAATCTCTTTGAATACACACAAGTCACGCTCTATGACTTCTACGTGGTTGTTGGGGTATCGCTCAAAGTACCTCTTGCTCAAAACCTTGGGGAGCTTCTCCGTCAGACCGACCCAAACTCCGATGGCCAGGGAGACACCGTTCTTGGTTGGAATTAGCTCCTTCTCGTCATTTTCGATGAATTTTCGTATGTGCACACGTGTATTCCCCAAGAAGCTCCGTACCACCAGAAATTGACTATCTCCGAGGTGAATCATATTCTGCGGTAGATTCGCAAGGGTCATGTTGCTCTCTGCCCTGGATGACATCTCCATTGCTTTGGATGCCTGTAAAGCATAAGAAAATTGATTAAGAACAACAAACTAGTACTTTTAGTATACCGTGTTAAACACATCCAAAAGGATTTCATTTAAAAAGCTACGTACATACCATCTAAATTAATACTCGAGCAAATAGCTATATAAGCAAGACATGTATTTATTATTAACAATTAAATAAAAACTACATTTTAAACAAACGGTAGTAGTCTTAAATTTACCACGTGCGCAAATATAAATGTTTTGAATATAATCTATAGCACGTGAAATACGTAAAAAACATAACATAAAATATCCTGTAAGAAATGCAACAATAAACTGGAAAATAATAAAAAGATATAATAAATTAACTTACTTCTTCAAAAGTTCTTTTAGACATAGTACAGTTAAAATCAGACCAAAGTGTCCGAAAGCTAAAGGAGAAATGACAAATCTTCGCCAACTCGTATCTGTTTGTCTGAACTTTGTCTTTATATAAAATATTTTGGTGCTGTTTCAGATAATGAAGGGTTATTTTATTTGCTTTAGTATTGCCCTGTCGATTGTAATGTATGCAATAGATAATTAGTGCACGATAAGAGTTGTTAGGCTGAATGTTTAAGTGTTTCGATTATTTAAGATAAGTGCAATTGAAAACTTCTTATACAAAAACACAACAAAAGTAATGAATCCATTTTTTTTATTTATACATAATAAAATACAACGCAACATTTGAAATTTGGTACAGAAAAAAGTTTCTCCATCCTAATAACCATAGGAGTACAACATGACTTGAATAATCTAAACACCATTCTTTGAAAACAGACTTTTTGGTTTGAATATGAGTGTCGTTATTTCGCCTTACACTGAAGTTTTGAATAGCTTTTTCATGTAAAGGCTTTGAAATAATTACATTGCACCTATTCTGAAAAAAATATATAATTTAAGAATACAGGACTTCAAATTAGTCATTTTATAATAATTCGTTGAAAGTAATAAGAATATTAACTTACAAAAATATAAATCGTCATATTAAAAATTATACCAAACTAATATGATTAATATCAGTTTCGTTCAGCTGCATTGTAATATTAGGTATGATTACAAAATCTATTGGTATTCTAGTAGATTCTGTAAATATGTATGTCAATAATAACACAATACATAAAACGATATATAAGCCTATAATCCACGTTGCTGCATATGGTAGCGCCATCCCATGAAATAACCCATTTTAATAATAGCAAGACCTTTTTCTAAACTTTCGCAAAAAATAACCAGACGCCACAATCAGTAGAAAATCGTAGAAAATCGCTTATTATATTGTTACAGAAAAATAAATTTGCGCAATCAACAACTCCTAGTAACTGTTCTTTTACAATAACCTATTAAAGACCGTTTCTAAACTATTATACGTCACGCGAAAACGAAAGCAGCTAACTACAACTCAACATTCAGCCAAAAAACAACTCAACTCCACATCATACTTCCGAACACTTAGAGCGTACCCAACTCCTCCTCGACCACGCCCCTTCCGGTCACGTGTATACCGAACGATTAGAGCGCACCCGACTCTTCCTCTGATGACGTCACTTCCGACGCTAAAGTGTCCCAGGTACTACTCACGTAAGCTGAAATGGGCACAGCAGGCCTTATCCCACTAACGTGCTGTTGCACCGAGGAGTTTAGTTCAATTAAAATTTTAATCAACGACTTAATCTTTTTTAAAGTCATTGTAAAACTAAATCAACAGCAATAGTGAAATTTATTCAGAATAATCCAAAATTTGTTTTTGTAATTCATTTCTAGGTTTGCGAGTTGCCTGTCCCTGCTGGCAGGTCCCTGTCGTCCGAATTGCCCAAGCGAATCGCTGCTGGATATTTCCTTGCCTGGCTCCCCGCCCTCCGGAATTACCAGTTGTCCTAGGTGAACTTCTCTGTTGCGAGATCCGGCCTGTCTTCCCTCAGATTTGTCGCACCACCTATCTTCTGTCTCAAGTTGTGTCTTTGCGTGTTCCGTCCATCTGATGTTTGTGCATGTGTTTTTCCTGCTTCATTATGAGTGTATAGCCTCAGCGGACTTGTATTGCCTTGGATGAGTGGACAGTGGACCTCATCAGATAGATTTTCATGAACATTTCAACTGCACCACTTCTATTTATTTAGATGTATATATAAGCATAGATAATAACCTAAATGCAACTGATTATGTTTTCAAGAAATTTACTTTTTTTTAATGAGTACTTTCATAATTTTTTTTTGTCTGAAAAGAATCTGTTTAATCCAAAATATAATTTTTTTGAGCTATCATCCCTAAATAAACATTTTATGTTTTTTGGTTAAAATTAACATTTTCCTCTGATTATATTAATGTATAACTGCTAGCATTTCTTCCACTTATTGTTATAAATATTCCATTTGTTGTAAATAAAGATATGATTTAAAACTCTGTCGATATTTAATCAATATTGTAAAAACAGTAAATCTAACATGGAATAAAAATGATCAATTTTATTTCCACCTTTTTTACTTTTCTGTTTTCAAAATATATGTTCTTAGAATTATAAAAACATCTAATCAACTTTTATCTTTTTTCCTAACCCGGACTCTTTAGAAATAGTAACGCAAAGCTGAATTTTTTAAAAAGTTTTTAATAAATAATTTTACAGAAAGTATTCGAAGCAATTTTAAAAAGTAGAATTATAGAGACCTGTAAGTTATTTACATTTATTATTTAAAAAAAAAAGACGTTTGTAAAAATATTCAATTGTCGGAGAAATGTGGCAAAGTTTTTTTTTCCCCATTGGATTAACACAAAGGCACTTGAGTTCGGAGACCCGCGGCCAGCGCCCCCATTCCCCCTTAATGAAGTCAAACAAATTTAAATTTATTTCATTGTTGTATTTACTAAAAAATTGTAGGTTAATAAAAACAAAACATTTGAATAGATTTTGTATGTTTGGAGAAATTCTGCAATACAAATTTGTTTAACTGAAGGTCTTATTTTGGTAATTTTGTTTTATGTGAAATGTAAATATTAATAAAATATATTCAATATAAAAAAGATTTATTAATTGGCAATAATAAAAAGAAAGCCTCTGAGCAGCTGTAGAGTCACTAGATTATTGTAAATAAAATAATTTACAGCAAATATGAAATTAAAAAAAAAAAATACCAGCATATCCCATTTCAAAATCTAGGCATTGACCTTAGCCTAGACCTTTTGTTAAAGTCTTTTGCTTAAACGTTAATGATTATGCTAGCAGAAATCAGGGAAGGGGCTGGCACCTGGGTAATTTTTCCGTTATATTTATTTTCTAGTATTAATGACATATCGTCGATAAAATATTTGATTTTTGATTCGATTCCCAAAGTATATATTAAAATCTAAAAAGTCCCTTTTAAATCATTATAAAGATTTAAAATATGCCTGTAAATTCGTAGTCAATTCTTGAAAGTAATAAAGCAAAATTTTAAGTGTCCGTGAAGTAATTCCAATTTTGTCACAATTTGTTTCATTTATACTCACACATCAAGATTAGAAATACACAATTTTACCAAATAAAACTACAATTTATAGTTATTCGTGAATTACATAGATAGCGCCACGAGGAATTCATCAAAAATTAAGCTGTGACGTATGAGTTGTTTTACTAGTTTGGAACATCTACATTGCAAATAGTTTTTTCTGATTTCTTCCTTTAAAAAGGCAGTCTTATCAAAATTGTAAAGTTCGGATTTTATTTATGTGGAAAGTATGTAGTTATATAATATTGATTAATAATACAAAATATTTCGACTTCACCTTTCATTTTAAATTTTAATTTATACTTATTAACTGTGTTAAGATCAAAACCAGAAGAACCATTGACCAGAAAGTATACAGTTGTAAAACCGAAACTTTTACAAACGTTGTAATTTGTTCTGAAAATATATTTATAAATTGAGAAAAAAAATATTATCAGGTTATAGTTTAAGTGGAAAACTCGAACGGTTGTAATAGCCCTATATATAAAAAAAACCACTGTTTACCTAGCGTTAAAATTGGTTACTACATTTCACCACAAGAAGATAAACGCAAAGGTTTTATTATTGTACATCTACCCGACTACAGCGCCATCTCCCAGCGAAACCGAAACACCCTGTAAAACCGAAAACATAAACATTAAAACATTGCATGACTGGCCCTCACGCGGTTCGTACCTGTCAGCGACCGACCCATGTAGAACTGTCATACTTCCAACTTACTTTTTCAGTTTTCATTCTTAATTTATTTTATCATTCCAAAAATGAATTCCTTGAACGAAGCTACCGAGTCGACTCTCGTCTTGGACAAGAGACCTGAAGAAAAAACTCCTTTTTTCGTGTACGTGGTCGCTGGTTTAGCGGCAGTCGGTGGTCTCCTGTTCGGGTATGATACCGGGGTAGTTTCCGGCGCTATGCTTTTAATTCGCGACTATTTTGACCTCAATGCGACCATGCAAGGGGTAGTAGTCAGCGCGACTATCATTACAGCATGGTTTTTCTGTCTTTTGGCCGGTCAGCTCACTGACAGATATGGGAGGAAGATCGTGATCGTAGCGGCCAGCGTGGTCTTCACGGCGGGCTCTATCATGATGGGGCTGGCGAATAGTGTGGCTTTGCTCATCTCTGGTCGAGTGGTGGTGGGAATTGGCATTGGTAAGGGATTTATTTTATTTAGTCATGGTTTTTGTTTGTAATTGAAGAGCTTAGTGGAAGAGTGTGCTAAGTGATATTGACATTTTTGTGTCAATGAGCATGTTATTCCCTCCTTTAAAGATAAAAACTTTCCCCATTTTCATAAACTTTAAGTTAGGAATATTTTTTAAATTTTGTAAGTGACAAAGTGCAAACGAACAACTTTAAAGCTCATTTTCTCTCGTTTTCATCTTTTTGTCACTTAGCACATTCTGCCACTAAGCTCTTAAATTGTATTATAATAATTTACTTGGCAATAGTGACTTAAAGGTCACAAAACCCCCCTCATGCTTCCAGATAAATTCATTCTTGGTGGTAAAATCCTATTCACTTGCCCGGCAACAAATTACAATATTTGGCGAGTTTTCAAAGAGCAATAACAAACTTTTTCTGGCAACCATGTACACTAATCAAAAGAAGGGGATGTTAAAACTAATGTTGCATGCATACATAAGGGGATCAAGATTAGTTTTGGCTTACCGAAAAAAAATCTAAGGCAGCATTAGAAAGAGACATTTGAGATGTTGTCAAGCTCAAAAAGTCACCAGGCCAGGGACTAGGATTTGACCGATTTACTTTATTTATAATTTTGTACATAACACTTTATTTGGGGATGGCGACTTAAAGCTCACAAAAAACCCTTCATGTGTCCAGGGAAACCCATTCTTAGCTTTTCATTTAATTGTATCTTATTGGCCTATATATTCTTGTCAAATGACAAAACCACGAATGTGCAAATTCTATGGATTGGTGATTTTTGAAAACGATGGGTTTAATACTATCCAGTTTTCCATCTCTGTGGCAGGGCACATTCATATTTTTATCATTTGACAAACGACATATGCACACCTGCCAACTGTGGCTCTAGTGCGGTGTTATTTCCAACAACCACCATGCTAACTCTCTAAATTTAACTCGGTAATAACCATTTTCCCAATTCCAGGCACGTAGAGAAAGTTTTATCTTTTCCCTTTCCAAAATCCTGCTGTTGGTACATATGGCTGGAATTTCAGGAAGTAGTTAAAAATCTGGTATTCTTGGGTTAAATCCAAAGAGTTGGCAGGTTTATGTACGCTATGTTGTACCAGCAATTGTGGACAGTTGGTATGTTTGTAATATGGATTTATCGATTTAATATATTTCATTACTTTACAATACTCTTTACTTGCAATTTTACTGCTTCAAGGTCACTAAAACTTCTGTACATGTGCATGACAACACAGTCCTTACTTGCTACAATCTAGTGCTTAATAATAGCAAGTTCTGATTTGAACAGTCAATACAGGTATGATGTAATGGTCTTGATTTGGGGATTTGTGTTATATGTTGCCAAGCAACGAAAATGCCAAAATCCGCTCAACTTTCCATTTCATATTTCATAAAACTTGATACGTATAGCAACCCTATGTTAAGTTTTCAAACTTGCAAAATTGCGACTGGCCATTATATCATAGCTGTACCAAACCGTCATAAGTTAATGATTTAAGATTAGTTATTTTGAATTAAATACAATTGAATTTTGTTCTTTACACATCTCTTTTCTTGATAAATGATTAAATTTACATTACATTTTTACATAAAAACATTTTACTACATTAAAATAAAAGATTTATAAAATATGAAGTTGATTTGAACAGGAAATCAGCCTTATATTCCTAGAAAGTCAGGACTGTCGCGTGGTGCGGGGTCCGTTACCCCTTATTATGATGGCTCCAAATAACAGTGAAAAAAAATTAAAATCAGCTTTGAATATGGATGATAACATTTAAATTAATCTATATTTATCTATTTAAATTAAAAAAAATCCCGTTAATACTGCTTTTTGCCCGTTTTATTTATTTTTTATTTTATGAAATTACCAAGAACTCACCACGGGGATGTGACTGCAATTCAAGTTCATCCTGCGGGTGTACTCAACCAACCATATTTTTTGTCTTGAAGTTCAATACACAGATATGCAATTATATAAATGTGTATAGATATTTATTCTTTGGTGTTCCTTTTCCAAGTAAATGCATTTAAAGGTAGATTTTTACGACATTTCTGCATGTGGCTTCTAGACAAAAGAGTAGACCTTATGAAGCCATCTCGAGATTAATGACCACATATTTTAGTTGAGGCCTGTTTTACAAGCCTAACACAACTCTCGACTGATTGAGTCTGGTAGGAAACTTCTTACTTTTACTCATGAGCTCAGTATAACATTTAATAAGTGATAACATTTCAATGTTACTAACGTTCCTCAGAATGGGTGGTGGATATAATTCACATGCATCTCAATTTATTAATCCGGTATAATCTGTAGCATTAAAGTTAATTTTGAGGGTTTTGAAATGTCAGATTTTTTTCGTTCTTCGATATTACTTTCCTTGCTTTTGTTATTCTATTGTAGCCCAGCTCAAGAATATCTTTGTGATCATCAACGAGCTTTGATAATAGCACATTTTCAGAATGTGCAGGTATTTTTTTTTTGTTTTCATTATCGATAAATTTGCCTAAGTTTCCTGGCAAGTAACTTGAAGTTTCGATTGCTTGTTTTGGGCCCTCAGTAAAATATTTTCTTTTTCACATTTTGCAATCTACCACTGCAAGGCAAGTACAAATATTTGCATTTTTGCCACATCCACAAGAAAAAGATATTTCACACTTACATGCTGCAATATCAAAAAGTTTGTTTGAGCTTCATTTACGAATTCATTCACTTTAGCATGATAACTTGCAAGTTTATTGAAATGTTTGTAATTTTTTTTTCAATTTGCAATACTTATCGTTAAACAGTTTTATCATGTGTACAACACGAGTGTAAGGCACTACTGGAATGAAAGCCTTGTGATAAATTTCTTCAACCGGAGTACAGCTACCGTGTCTGCTATTTTTAAAAATTCTACTTTTTCATTTGAATGAGATGAGATTTCTTCTAAGCAATAAAATATCACATCTTCATATGCTGGTAGCATACTTAAGAAAAACGAAAATTTTGCAGCGATTTCACTGTCTGGTACCAAACTTCTTTTACTGACATGACATTTCACAACAATTCTTACTAAACTCAATCGAAATCAATCCTTAGAAACGAATTCGTCGCTTTCTCGATATGATATAGCTAACCATTGCATTAACAGGAATTCTTTTAAAATAGATAAATATTGATTAATTTAAATGTTTTAACCCATATTCAAAGCTAATTTTATTTTTTTTTCACTTATTTGGAGCCATCATAATAAAGGGTAACGGTCCCCGCACCACGCGACGGTCCTGACTTTCTAGGAATATAAGGCCGATTTCCTGCTCAAATCGACTTCATATTTTATAAATCTTTCATTTTAATGTAGTAAAATGTTTTTTTTATGGTGTTGACTGCAATATATCTTAGGTTTTGGGAGCAAGGAAAATCCCAAAATTTCTTCAAATTTGTACATTTTCATTCTTTCGTGAGACTTAAAATTACAAATACGTTTGAAATTTTTTTCGTAATAACTGAAGTATTTCCCTCATAAAAAATGCAGTTTTGAAGCTCAATAATTTATCTGCACATTTTGGCTGATATTTCGAAGTAAGTCGATTTTTTGCTTTTTTTTTTCAAAACTTCAAACCCACGGGGCCTATTATATTTATAACTTTAGAATTTTTTAATTATTTTTCCGTTAATCAGCATGATGATACGCAACTTTTGAACCCTGTTTGAAGTGTTGATACTCAAAAATTGTTTTTTCGACCAACCCTATTATGTATACCAAAAAAAAAAGAAAAACTTTATTTGTTAATTTTTTTTTTGGATTAATTATTCCTTCCGTTTTTAATTATTTTCGTGTTCTCTAATATGCGTATCTTATCTTGCAGCATCTAATATTCATCCTTTTTCTAATTATTAGTTAGGGCCCGCTTGCATTAAAAAAAACCCGTAAAAATGTTTTTTTTCCTTATAAATACAAATACAAAAATTGTCGACCAACAACAGGCCAGAGGCCCAGCAAGGTTGGTCCAAAATAAATCTAATACATTACCAGTTTCCAATGTCCGTCAAGTTTCTTCTTAAAATCTTCTACTCTCTTCGAATGCACAACATAATCTGGTAAAGCATTCCACTCATTGACAACTCTATTGTAAAAATAGTTTTTTTCTTACCTCCCTTCTAAAGCTCGATTTATTCAATTTCTGATCATGACCTCTGGTCCGGCTATTTAAAGTAAAATCTAAGCCCTCCATGTCTCCCTGTTTTAAGCCCTCCATGTCTCCCTGTTATAGGTATTCGTTCCCGTATTTCCAGTTTATCGCTATCTGTTAAACCAAACTTACAAGCGAGACTACAGACAAAAAATGTTAAAAAGTAGCTTTAAATTAAGACTATAGCTCTAAAGTTTTAGGTGATCCTACCACCGAAATTTTAAATGAATTTATATTCGCAAAACTCCGATAATTCTATCAAAATTCGCGGCGATCCAAATATTGCGAAATTCCGTCTATCAAAGATCCGGTGATCAGAAAATCGCAATAACTCCGAAAATCGCAAAACTCATGCTATTCGAAAATTGTGAAATTCTTTCGATCTTGTATAGCCCTTAAAAAATTTAGACGAAATCTAAGACAAAAATCAGGACAAAAAGTGTAAATTTGCTTAAAAACGGTAAAAACTCAAGCTTCCGATTATTACGTGAAATCACTTGATTTCGCTGATGTTGTCCAACAAACATCTTTAGAATAAAAATCTTACACACTAAAGTTGCGAGTCATCTCTTATAAAAATTATATTTTATGTATATTATATCAATATATAAAAAGATCACAGCAGTCATAATTTGTGTGACAAGAATTTTTTTTTGTATCTTTAAAACTTATATTTTATTTATGATGTAAAAATATTTTTTTATTCTTAACATGTTGTTTTCCTACTTCTACTACCAATTTTTTTTATATGTTTATTATTCAGGAGGTTTTCCATAAATTAAATTCTAGATATCCTTTTTAGCTTCCACACTACGTTTATAACGTAAAAAGTGGAAGGTTTTATAATCGTTCAGTCCGTCTGTCTGTCCGTCTGTCTGTCTGTCACCCACTTTCACAGAAAGAACCACAAGTCCCACAGACAAGTGGGATACGTCATTTTAAAGCAAAAAAATCAGATTAGGCTACATTCCAAATTTCATTAAAAAATTTAAATTAGAAGTTTATTTAAAATTGAAATAACTAAATTTTTTTTATCTACATTGAAATAACATGCAAATTCTATTTTTATTCATATTTTCACTGTTGTCATCCACAAGTCCCACAGACAAGTGGGATACGTCATTTTGAAGCAAAAAATCAGATTAGGCTACATGCCAAATTTCATTAAAAAATTTAAACTAGAAGCTTATTTAAAATTGAAATAACTAAAAATTTAATCTACATTGAAATAACATGCAAATTCCATTTTTATTCAATATTTTCACTGTTGCCATTTCGTTAAACGCACGAGAAACTTTTGTTAAAATAAAAATACACTTTTGAAAAATATTTATTTATGTGATATAATTCGGTTTGGATTGTTGTATTATCACAATAGAGTTCTTTTAATGGTTCTATATATATGTATGTAGAAAGATGCATAGAGAATTCTAACTTAACATTAAAAAAAATATGCTAAGTTTCGCTTTTATTTTTTAAAGCATCAATTGTACAAATTATAAATTTTTTGAACTGTAAATTAATTTAACAAATTATAAATAAGTGAATTTTCGAAAGAAATGTAAATGGGAAATTGTGGCGACAAAAATATTTATTAAAAAAGATTACATCATTATTCTTCGAACTTCAAACAAATTTAGCAAACGATAAAGTCTAATTATTAAATCTGAGAAAGAAGATTAATGAAAATAGTTAATTTTGGCGTTTAAAAGTTTGAATTACAAATAGCTAAAGGCCTTGTTTTTATTAGAATTAAATCACATTTGCCATTCGCAACAATCGCTCGAGAAACTTTAATTCTTTTAGACAATAAATTAAAATAAATTTATTTTTGCAACATCGATCAGTTTGAAATGACGTCAAATATATTTCACTACGGAATCCTTGTATGGTGATATGAAATGTTTTCATTCTATTTAAAAGCGAGGAATATGACATATTTATTCTTTAAAATATAAATTAATTTTTGCAAACGATAAGTAATAATTATTGAATTTTCGAAATAAAATAAATGAAACTAGCCAAATTTAGCTTGTAAATGTTAAATATAGAATTAATGTTGTGTTTGGCGCGTTTTTTCCTGTTAAACACAAATATGTGGAAGCGAGTTAAGTGACAGATTCTGTTACAAACCTACTTGTTTATTTTTGTCCACTTTCACGTGAAATCGTCTGTATTATTGTGGGATTTATAGAACATCGCTTGACTGATCCTGACATGCCTTTCTTATCAGAAAGAAAACAATGTTTTATAGAATTGTTTTTGTGATGAAACTATGAAAATAGCTAACTGTAGATTCGTTCTCGAACTATTGCTTAGTCTCGTGATTTACATTATGATTCTCTCTATTCGAGATTTGTCGATCTATACATTTTCGACTTCGTGTGTTAATAGTTTAGAATATTTGTTTTTGCAAGCTTTTCTGTGACTTGAATGATTATTCTTTTTGTTCCTTTGAACAATAAGATAATTTCTTTTTTAGTTATTTCGACATGAAACTTTTTTTTGCTGTAAATTTTTTATAATCTACTAAAAAAAGTTCTAGAAGCTGGATTGTTTTTAATAATTTATAAAACAGGTTTTAATGCTTCTTGTGACTAATCAAGTTGAAAAGAATACCTGCTCAGTTGCCTTTCTCATCACTTAACAACGTTTCGAAATTTCGAGGCTCATAGCCAAAAGCCTATATACTCAGCTCTCGCGCATTCCACCAAACCACATAATCTAATCCACTATTGCAACAAGTTTCCGAGACCCCTAACAACGTTTAAAATAACCTACTTACACAATTCTAGTGCAACATTATTTTAACCACTTAACAGAAAAAGGTTAGTTGGAATTTTCGTCGCACTAGAGTTACACGAGGACTATTGGCGACGTTGGTCGTCATTTAGAACCACAGTCAAGTGACGAGCCGACACCTGATTAGGCACCCAACGCAACCGTTAAGGGCGACATCGTACGCAGCGTCGGGACTTTGGAGCATATTTAACGTGCACCCCCTCTACACGGGGTATTGTTTGTGGAACTTTTTTTTTGGCTGCACGGGCCGTTTATAGATCGGCACTTATTTTGGCGATGCCCGGACCCGTACCTGGGACCTTTTGCATACAAGGCGAACGCTTAACAAAAAATCATTGCGCAATTTCTTTCAGAGTTTATTGTAATAAGCACTTTGTGAATATCGAATCAGCCAATTTCGCGTTGCCACATTCATTTTAAACAAGTGTAAAAAAATAATAACCTGTAGTCACGCTATTCGCAAAGAAACGTTGGCAAAACTGCACGATCGTTTGGGCTTTGCGTGCAATCGTAGCGAATATTCCGTACGGGTTTGTTTAGATTTTATTTTTAAAGTTTAGCCATTTTATTAGGAAAAGGCGGAGCTCGAAAACGTAAATTCGATTTTGTGAATTTTTTTAAGTTGCTTGAAAACGATTATGTCTGCAAATCATTTGAGAACAAATACAGTTTTAGTATTATTCGCTAATATTTTTCAAAAAGTATATATTTTTGTGTTATGAAATAAGTGTTTTTTATGCAAATTAATAATTTAAATTTGGTTACTACATAATTCTTAATTTAAATTTCGTTTTATAAATCTTTAAGCAAAACTTTTTTAAAGATTTTAATTCGCACTTGTGCTTAAACCCATTAACGACGACTTTGTGAACCATTTCCGAATAAAAACGTTGTTTTTTTTTAACCCTTCACCGCCCGATTTTGTTTTTCAGCATAAAACGTAGGATTTAATATTTTCAATTGGCCAGATTACTTGGAAAATTATTTTAAAAAAATCTTCGTTTATTCTTTGCTGCCCTAATTTATCTGAAGAGCGTAAATAACTAAAAATGCCCAAAAATATAAAGGCTACTGACTTTTTTTATGACTTACACTGGTTTAAGGGGATTACAAAGATATACCAATCATTTTAGTTTTTTACAAAAATCCCTCAATGCATATAAAATACGCCAATTAGGACGAACGAACCCAGTCAATCAACAAATCAAAAGAAGTTTAAAAGTTGATTGGCCATTTTTTTTTTGGTAAGTTATATTAATAGAATTTTCAATTAATTCGTTACTTGTAGCAACGTTTTGACATTTCTAAATTAGTGTGAAATATTGTAAGAAAAGTAAAACTATTGCTTTATATGTTTAAATGTACGTCTGTGCCGCATAATTATGGCACACAGTGCAGTGAAGGGTTAATTCGTTTTATTTTATTTTCCCTACTAAATTGCTCAAGAATATGGTCTTCATTTGTTTTATATTGTTTTTTTAGACAAACTTAAGCAGAAAGCTAATTTTCGTGTGGCATTTTTTTTTGCCAACCGTAGTTATTAGATTTAAAGTAACTTTTTCAAATCAATAGTCGTGGCAAAAGTGATGCTTTTAACGAAATAGTGTCGTGTTTCAAAGTTACTTTTACGCACTAGTGCGACAAAGTAAATAAGAGCATCTGATTGGTGTAAAAATTTTTATTTGAACCTGATTCTTTATTTGGCGTCTTATTTCCAATGCCAATCTAAGAAATACTTTTTGCACGTGATTTTAAAATAATCATTAATATAATATCCTTCAAATCATTCGAACGTGATAATAAAATAATTAATAAGCCAATCAATAAAAATGCCAATTTAATAAATACTTTTTTTGCACGTAATTATAAAAAATAGTGTATGACAACACGTTGAAAATAGCCTTTTTTAAACTCGTGAATTTATTTCACTCGCTCGTACCTCGCTCGTGATTAATAGTAATAATTTATTCAACTCGTTTAAAAGAGCCTTACTTTTCACACTAGTTGCATAAATAACTATTTTATAATTGCGTGAAAAAATCCATTTTTACATTAAATTTTAATATCAGACGCGTGCAAAAGTTATGCTTTTTTGAAACAGTGATACAAAATTACTTTTTTCACCCAAAAAGCAGTGAGAAAAAGTACTTTTTTTCACTCTTTTCATAAATGCCAACATTTCAAGTAAAATTTCTATTTCATAATCTCCATAAAATCCAGAAATTTATTGATCTGGCTTTATTTATAAATAATATGCGCGTGAATTTTATATTTTTTTTATTTTTGAATCATATCCTGTTCAAATGTTTGACTTTAACTAAAAAATTATTTACTTTTTGCAGTTCCAGAGATTTATCGATGCCGATCTTCTTACGTAAAAATAGCACGTGAATTATTTTTGAACAATGAGATTTGATTTTTTTCACAAATATAAAAATAGTGTATGAAACACGTGTGAAAAGTAAACTTTTTAAAACACGTGTCTTATTTCACTCGTTCGTACCTCGCTCGTGAAATAAAATCCACTAGTTTTAAAGTGTTACTTTTCACACTTGTTTGCATAAATAACTATTGGCACACTGGTTTCTAAAAAGCGAAAGAATTTCTTCAAGTGTGACTTTGCACACGATTATTGATTTAATTCAATATTATAGATATTTTTTCATGGGATTATAAAAATATAGTTTTTAAAAAAATAAAAATCCGCCTTTCACATAATCGTTTTAATATCAGATGCGTGCAAAAAGTGAGACTTTTTTGAAACAGTGAAATAAAATAATTTTTTTCACTTAAAAGCAATGGAAAAAGTACTTTATTTCCACTCTTTTTATAAGGTGCTAACATTTAAATCTAAACTTTTAATTTAATATTCATGCTATGGTAACATATGAACTACTGCTGTTATTAATGCTTATGTTTGTCACTCTAGTTACACTGGAATCGCTGTTATAGATATTTATTTCTACTGAAAGCTCAATACTTTCGAATGGTTTTTGTGTGAAAGTCTAAATCAGAATCCATGTTCAAATGTGTGACTGTAAACTAAAACATAAGGATTGCATTTTGTAGTTCCAGAGATTTATCGATGAAAATTCGCTTTACGTAAAACATTATGCACGTGAGTTATTTTTGAACTAATGGTATTTGATTATTTTTCACGTAATTATAAAAAATAGTGTATGCAACGCGTGTGAAAAGTATTTTTTTTAAAACTCGTCATTATTTCACTCGTTTAAAAAGGTATTACTTTTCACTCTTGTTGAATAAATAACTATGTATTTCGACAATTTGTATTCCTTTATATTTTATGAAAAGAACTTAAACAAGGGAACGTGCGCTCGGAAGCATTTATATAACTTTTGACATTTGCGTGCATACGATCTCGTTTCGAGAGGTAGCGTATTTTGAGTTTGTTGTTCAAGCATTTGTTTCGCAAAGTACGTAATTTGTTTTTAACTCTAATCATGCACAACGCATAATGTTCTTTGAATTTACTTTTAAAGAATGGGCTGGCGAGCCCGGTCGGTAACGTGCTCGACTTGCATGTGAATGTTGGGCTGGGGAGCCCAGTCGGTTAAGCCTTGCATGCGGAAGGTCCCAGGTTCGGGTCCGGGCATCGCCAAAATAACTGCCGACCTATAAACGGCCCGTGCAGCCAAAAATGTCCGACGAATAATACCCCGTGTAGAGGGAGTGCACGTTAAATATGCTCCAAAGTCCCGACGCTGCGTACGATGTCGCCCTTAACGGTTGTGTTGGGTGCCTACTCAGGTGTCGGCTCGTCACCTGACTGTGGTTCTAAATTACGACGCCCGTCGCCAATAGCCCTCTTGTAGCTCTAGTGCAACGATGATTCAAATCAACTCTTTAAAGAAGCATGCTATAGTTTAGGAACTTTGTGTAAACCAAGCGCTTTAAAATTTACATGCTGTTACTCGGTATTTAGTAAAACTTCCGTCTGTCAGTTCAATATAAGCTTAGTAACACAGCCACCTAATGATTTTCCTACTATACTGTCAACCTATGTCACTGTCAGCCTTGGTTAGATTTGACTTGGTGTGGACATTGAGCTAGAAGAAACGTGGAGTGAGGTGTGTGATTCACTGAACAGGGCAGCTAACGAGCCGGTTCATTAACGAAACGCGGAGGAATACACGGCACTGCAGCAGAAACGAACCCCAGGCAGAAAACCTAGAAACTTGCCTATTTCGTTATTGGGTTCGTCTTCGCTGGTTCTTAATGATTCACATGGTTATTTCTTAATAAAGTTGGAATTTAAAGTTAAAGAAAGTTAATTTCTTTCGAACTAAAAAATGTTAATATACATTTAGGAGCTCAAGTCAATATATGATTAGAGGAGTCTCATACAAGCATTGCAGACGAGTGTAGGGAAAATAGTGCTTTTCTGCCATGTTCGCTCAAAAGGGTGTGAGTTCGGCTCGCTGACACCTCACTCCAGTTTCCCTTCTAGCTCAATGGGTGCGGATGATTAAAGGCGTTATTCCACGGAGGATAACTTCGGAAGTTCTTTTCTTGTCTAGCACTGTAAGTCGATAACATTTATCACATAAAAGCCGTTTGGGAAAATATTTAATGCAGCCGGAGTAATGTGACTTGGAAAATATTTTTCTCTCCATTGGATTAACACTGAGGCGCTTTGGTTTAGAGACCAGCGGTCATTCGTTCTCATTCCCCTTTAAATGTTGAGTCTTTTTTATGATCTACCCTTTAATATCCTTCACGCGTCAAGATCTTTTGGATTTCCCATTCTACAAATATCCCTCTCCCGAGTAATCTTCAAGATACACAAGAACCCATCGAGGAAGGAAGCCTCCACTTTGCTCTTTATTGGCATCGACAAATCCCGAGTACAGGAATGTCATTTCTTGTTCGCCCGTGATTCGAATGCGTGTTGTTCGAAATGCTTTTATTTTGTCCCCTAAGTCACGTTTGCGGGCTTCCAATTCGAATCTTTTTTAAAAAAAACTTTTCGAAAAAGGATATAAACATAAAGGGGAATAAATTCTTTTTTTTTACTGGTATTAAACCTTTCACTTCTAAAACGGCCCAGGCGACCGTACAACTAAGGATTCGATAATGATATTCCTATCATATATTACGCGGAAACAAAAATCCTGCGTAGCAAAAGTGTTAATGGACGATTCGAACGAGGTGGAGCGTGGTTTGTTTGTGTGGTAGAAGACAATGTATGACGCAAATTTAACATGTTACTAAATTTTAATATTATTTAAAAAAAAAAGGTTGTTATAAGTTTTAACCACAGAGATCATTTGAAAAGAAAGTTGAGAGAAATTAGAATTTCAGTTCAAAAATTATATTTTAATCTCAAACAGTGAAAACAATTTAACACTTCAGCTGATGTGCTTATCCCTCAGAGGGTTAGAAGTTGCGTTTGGTGCTTAGGGGATGTCCCTAAATTACGTCATGCGATTTTGACGGCTTTTTGAACCCCTCCCCATGATATTTCGTGACGTTTGACACGTGGCATTTTTCAAAATTCGTATTTTTGAAAGTTTTGATTTTCACATTTGATACATAAAACTTAAAAACACATACTAACCGACGTCCAACCCCTAACTTGGGTAGTCCAAACAGCAACTGCATCATATCCATAGATATCATAATTAAAGTATTAGATTGGCTGATCACGTGACCTCCAATGCTAACGACGGGACGCGCATGGAGGCCAAATAGGTGGGCATAATTGCCAATGTTGCTGCCACTTTTAGGAGAAAAATACTACAAAAAAAATACCATTTAATTCTAAAATTACAAAAAATACTAGAAAAGGATTTAAAGTCACTAAAAAGATACCAAAATGCAGCTCGTATTTTTACAATATTTTTTTGTAATTTTAGAATTATTCTGAAATACTAATATATTCTTTAAACTTTATAACTAAACTTTTAACTTAATTTTAGAATTTATTTTAGAATTTATTTTAGAATTATTCTAAAATTACAAAAAATATCGTAAAAATACTAGCTGCATTTTGGAATATTTTTAGTGACTTTAAATGCTTTCTAGTATTTTTTTTAATTTTATAAATAAATGGTATTTTTTCGTAGTATTTTTCTCCTTAAAGTGACAGCAACACTGGCCATTATGCCCACCTATTTGGCCACCATGCACGTCCCGTCGTTAGCATTGGAGGTCACGTGATCAGCCAATCTAATACTTCAGATATGATCTTAGATATCATAATTAATGATGCAGCTGCTGTTATAAATCATACTATGCACATTTTATGTACCGCTATTTTGTGAAATGTGAAAATACTTTGAACACGTGTCCTTTGGTCTGAATTGAAACTAATAAAGAAAACAGAAATATACGAACGTAAATCGAATCTATATAAAAGAACGGATCATTTTCCCCCTAACATTTTTAAGTATGGTTCGGCCACGGTACATGTTATCATGTACGATTTTACCAAATTTAAGTCCAGAAACAAATGTTACTGGAATTTAACTCGATTTTTTTCGCAATTTTATGTTTCTTTTTCGCAGGAAAAAAGTTACGTGATATTTGACGCAAGGGGGGGCCGCCCCCCCCCCCCAAAAATAAATAAATAAATAAATAAAGTCGCGTAACCTATGGACGTCCCCCTACTCGTCACTTGACTGCGGTTCTAAATTACAACGTCCGTCTCCAAACGCCCTCATGTAGATCTTGTGCGACGATAATGCATTTCAATTCTACCCGTGAATAGATATAAACAGTTGAACACCAAATACTAAGCCACAATACTTAACTGTCAACCACAGCAGTGAATCGAAACAGATTTATCTACCCGAAGCAATTATTCAACAAGGTTAACCACTTCAAACATGTAGATAGTCAACGTAACACGAGATAGTCAACAACTACCGAAATATCTAATTTAAATGTAATTTCCCCCAACACGTGAATAACTTCTGTCATGTTATGTCGTAATCTATGGTCGTTACTTATCGGCCTAATGTTATCGACATTTTAACGTAACGGGTGGACAAATAAGTAGTATTGTCGGCATGGTTATATTCAGGGGTCGGAAAATAACTTATAAAAATTAAATTAGTTTATTAAAAATCTAATCCTGTTACTCTTACAGTCATTTAATATGAAACGTTAATATAGTTACATTTACTTAATGCGAAAAGTAACTAATTACAGTTACTTTTAGAAATTTCAAGTTATAAGAAAAATACCAATCGAACCATCTTACCTTTTTTTAAACGATAGTAAATATTAAAGAAACATAAGCACAAACAAAATACTGCAACGTCATTTTAATATACTAGAACGTCTTTTATCGATGGCGAACTATTTAATGTCGAATAAACTATCATTATGTGTATAAAATTCCTAATTTATAAATTAAAGAAAATATAAATACAAAACCCTACTTTAATTTTTACGGAAATAGATTAAGGAAAAACTGAGTTTAATATAAAATTACGTAGCTTTATCCACTGACCTTATAACCTACAAATTGTCGTCAGTACGTAACTCTTGTCCAGTTCGACGTCATTTTGATCAGCTAGCACGTCTTTTATCTTCGGCCGGTCCAAAAACTATTGTAATGTGTGTAAAATTCATTGTTAACCCTTTTACTACTGAAACGCCGGCCGTACGACTAAGGATTCGATAATGATATGCATATCACATATTACGCGGAAACAAAAATCCTGCGTAGCAAAAGGGTTAAAAATAAGAAAAAGAAAAGAAAACACCAGTTTATTAAAAAAAAAAATAATCGAATAAGATTATAATTTTTTTTTACGGAAATAGATTCAGAATAGACTGAGTATATAAAATTAATAGCTTTTAGCATAAAATTACATAACTCTATCCACAGTTCTATAGACTACAAATTGTCGTCAGTACATAACTCTTGTCTAGTTTGACGTCATTTTAATCATCTAGCACGTCTTTTATCTATGGCCAAAATATTCTAACGACAAAAAACAATTATGATGTGTATAAACTTCATTGTCATAAATAAAAAGAAAACAGAAAACGCTTGCCAATTAAAAAAAAATATAATAGAATAAGAATAAAATTATATTTTTTTACTGATTCTGAATCGACTGAGTATATGTAAAATTAAGAGCTTTAGCATAAAATTACATAACTATATCCACAGTTCTATAGACTACAAATTGTCGTCAGTACATAACTCTTGTCCAGTTCGACGTCATTTTAATCATCTAGCACGTCTTTTACCGCACGAGCATAGGCCATCGATCTTTTAGTTCTCGTTGGGACAAACTATGTTAATGTCAAGGCTTATAAATAGCGGCCTGTCCTACCTGGGGAATTCAAACAGCGAACATAGATGCGTTCATTTGAACGAACAAATATGATACGTTTAAGTTATTTTTCGAGTGTGGTTAGGGTTAGATTGCATTATCGTCGAAATAGAGCTACACGAAAGCTATTGGCGATGGGCGTCACAATATAGAACCACAGTCAAGTGACGAGCCGACACCTGATAGTAGGCACCCAACTTTTGAGGGCGGCTTTTGAAGGCGAATTTTGGAATATATTTAACATATGTATCCTCTCTACCCCACAGAGTATTATTCGTCGGACGTTTTAGCTGCAGACCGTTTATAGGTCGGAAGTTATTTTTGGCAATGGTCTGCGGAATCTTTTGCCTGCAAAGGCAAGCGCCTTATCGAAAGGGCTGTCCAGCCATTTGCAGTGTGTTGTGTTCTACCCACACTATGTTGACCAATTGTGCTGCGTTCCTCATCAGGCGGCTGTGGTACGTTGGGTAATGGGAAAAGATGCCAAAGAGGACAAAAGAGGTTACCTTTGCAAGCTCTGCCTTCACTCTAGGTTATCCTCTTCCCCAACTTGTTTGAATTATCCTACTTTTACGTATTACGCGCAACAAAAACTAACGCAGCCAAAGTATTAAGACGCGTATGACTGACATCACAGTTTTGTGAGTTCGAATCCCGTTCCGGAATTCTTTTCCATATGTATGTTGAACTTTCTTAAATGTATTCTTCCTTTTTTCCTTTACTTATGTCTATTCCAATATCTTTTAAATAAAATATATTTTACAGGAATAGTCCAATAACCAGGTTAACATACTAATTTTGTGTTCAGTTGTTTTATACTATTTAAAAATCATCTTATTAATCTTGCGAACTTTCTATCAGGTGTAAAATAACATCTCGGTCCCAACTATGCTGTTGCCACCCGGCACGCAGTAATTGAAGTGGAGTTTCTCGTAGGTATACTATCGTCCACGAATTGATGATCGTGGAGATTTTTACCATAGATTGGGATTTTATGTTTCTAGCTCAATAAAAGGAAACGATATAAGTCGGCGTGACATACAATCTTTAAAACTATTATTTACGGATTAAAAACTTCGTTTTTTAATTGACAATTTTTTTATGTAATATTTTAATACGCAAATTTCTGGAATTCGGGAAAATATCTAAAGGGTGATATTTTATTTTTTCAATGGGCATGTTTCATATCTTCAGTGACAACAGTGCCAGCGGTATTGTTTTCATTTTTGGTTCTGCAGGAATTACATTTGTTTCGGTTCATAAATAGCTATTAATATTATTTAATAATAGAATTAAAGATTATTTTAATTTTGACATTTGAAGGTTTGATACATTTAGTTTATGAACATAAACATTCGTCATGAAACATGATACATTTAAATTAGAACATTCGTCATGATAAATACAATCAGAGATAAAATTTTGCAATTGTATATCCATTTTTAATTCTATTTACTGTCGATTGTACAATATAGAAACAGATTCGTACAATTAAAAAACATTTTATAAAGTACTCGTATTTGCACAATTAAAAAACATTTATAAAGTACTCATAATGCTAATTTGGTATATTTTATTGATCTGTGGTTTTAAAATACGACGTCCGTCGCTAATAGCCCTCGTGTAGCTCTAGTGCGACGATAATTCAAACTGAACTAATATTTTATTGACGAAATTAATTATTTTCAAGGTTATAGAACTACGAATTTAAAATTCATTTTCCTCAAAATAATAAATCCCATTAACTTAACTAATTAGCTTTAATAGGCTTTTAAAACTCTCTCCTCTTTTAAACTCTTTTTTTAAGCTCTTTAAAAGAAAAGTCTTCCGCACCAAAGAAAACGAAAGAACTTTTTACGAAAAACTAAACCATTAGAATTTCTTCCCATTCGTGTCCCTTTTCTTATTTGTTCTAAATAAAGAAAAGAACAAATACGCCGAAATGGATTCTGCCCTTTTGACGTTCCCTTTTCTACTATCACTATTTCCTAACGAGGTTTGTAATAGTTAGGAATCCCTTTTGTCACAGTCGATGATTAGATATCTGGCATTTCCACTTTCTAGAAGTATCTTTGTTGATTGGAATGATTCATTCGAACTTTTACTTTGCTTTCAAAGATAAATTGTTCGGTGATGTAATCTAACGCAATTTCTTTTAATTTTTTGAGTGGGGTAGGTATGTTAGGAATTGGGACGAAATGCAGGGTTGTGTTTGTCCACCAGTTTGTTTTAAAAATATTTTTTTAAAAAAATATTTCGATACGGAAGACATAAGACACGAAGTTCATTAAGCATAAGTAAATAATGGGTTCATTAAACAGTACTGAATAATGTGTTAATTAAACAGTGCTGAATAATGTGTTCATTAAACAGTACTGGATGTGTTCATTAAACATTACTGAATAATCTTTTAATGAAGCATAAGTGTTAATTTAATTTGCAATTTAAGCATTAAATAATTAGTTTATTGAGTATTATTGAAACGTAAAGTTGCTGGAGCATTATAGCAACATAAGTTCATGAAGCATTTCAGTGAATACTTAGTTCATTAAGAATAGGTGAATAATTTGTTCATTTAAAATTTGTGAATAATTAGTTAATTGAGCATTATCTTATCCACAAATATATATTTTTTAATAATTGATACGGAAGACATAAGACACGAAGTTCATTAAGCATAAGTGAATAATGTGTTCATTAAACTGAATAATGTGTTCATTAAACTGAATAATGTGTTCATTAAACTGAATAATGTGTTCATTAAACTGAATAATGTGTTCATTAAACTGAATAATGTGTTCATTAAACTGAATAATGTGTTCATTAAAATGAATAATGTGTTCATTAAACTGAATAATGTGTTCATTAAACATTACTGAATAATTTTTACTGAATCATAAGTGTTAATTAACAACTTACGCATTAAATAATTAGTTTATTGAGAATTATTGAAACGTAAAGTTGCTGGAGCATTATCGAATCGTAATGAATTATTCAGCAGTATCGGAACATAAATTCATTGAGGATTATAGCAACATAAGTTCATGAAGCATGTCAGTGAATACTTAATTCTTTAAGAATAGGTGAATAATTTGTTCATTAAAAATTTGTGAATAATTAGTTAATTGAGCATTATCTTATCGTAATTCATGTTGAAGTTACGTGAGCATTATCGAATCGTAAGTTCATTACCCGGCAGTATCGAAGCATACATTTATCTAGCATTATCTCAACAGAAGCTCATTGAGTATTTTAGTGGATAACTAGTTCATTGATCATTATCTAATCGTAAATTCATTGATCATTACCAAATCGTAAGTTCGTTCAGCTTTATCAATTTCAATTGTCTCTACAGTTAACTGGTCTGAAATAGGGACGGCGTGTTCTTTACGATTTTAAACTTAACAACCAAACCATGAACAGGCTTTCTAAAAAATCGTGTTAGTTAGCAGTTGGTTGTTTAGTTTAGTTTGAATTTTCGTCGCACTAGAGCTACACGAGGGCTATTGGCGACGGGCGTCGTATTTTAGAACCACACTCGGGTGACGAGCCGACACCTGAGTTGGCACCAAACGCAACCGTAAAGGGCGACATCAGCAGTTGGTTGTTGTCGATAGAACGTTTTCTACAAAGGTTGCATGTTTATTTTGATCAAGTGTTTGTAAACTGTCGCGCCATTTTTAGAAAAATCGCTAAGAGCATAAATCCTTACGTCAGACGCTGTTTTCGGTCGCGAATGTCATGGAATTTAATGTGTATTATATTTCGAGTAAAATTAATAATTATTTTAAAGATTTTTAAGCTGATATTTAGAATTTACAGTTTTAAATGTACCAGGAAAAGGTATAAGTACGTCATTTCGAGTAGGATGCAACTTTCCCATTCTATGCCAAAAATAATTCGATCCTTTAAAAATTTCGAAATAATTCCCTTTTTATATTTTCTGAGTTCCCTAATCTCCCCTATGCAAATCGAATAAGCCCGGTCATTAAAATCATCCATAAATCCCCGTTAGAGTTCGCAAATTCCCACGAAAATGCATTATCTGAATATGCAGGAGTCTAGAAAGTGCTGTGCGTGGCATACTATCAAATACAGCCTCGTGGCTAGACTTGAGGGGGTTGTTGTTATGCATATTTTAGTTAGTACTCGAGAGATTGGAGAGATAAGTCGTATTTTATTACTTGTTCAATATATTGTATGTTTTCAAAAAATTATTTTTGATAATTATTAAGTTATATGAATAATTTAGTAAATTTTATAAATAATCAATAAATAATTTCAATTTTTTGAGTGGCAACAGCTCCAGCGGTATTGTTTTCCTTTTTGTCCTGCTAGAATTACATGTTTCGGTTAATAAATAGCCGTTAATATTATGTAATAATTAAATTAAGGATTATTTCAACTTTGACCGTTAAATGTTTGGTGCATTTTCTTACATTAAAAACATTTGTCATGATAAATACAATCAGACAAAATTTGATTCTCTCAGCCACATTTCTCCACTTGCATTAAATCTTTTTGCAAACTTTTTTTTCATTGTTGCATGTAGCTGACTTACAGGGCTCTGTAATCCCACTTTTGGAAATTGGTTTAAATATATTATTGTAAAATTATTGAAAATTAAAATATATATATCATAGAGTCCCTAGACATACTTTTAGAATTTAAAAAGAGGATTTATTAATTCTAAAGAGATTTGGCCTATTGGGTATTTCTTTTTATTTTCAAATAAACTAGTTTTATAAAATTCGCCAAATACTAAATTCAGATGACTTTAAAAATAGTGTATCTCACTTTTAAAGCCATGTAAATAAATGACATTAAAAAAAAAATTTAAAAATATTTTTTAATCTTTTAGACCCCCATCTCCCAAGGCTTAATTTACATGATCCATCCATGTGCACACTTTATCGTCTTCATTATCTAAAAGGAAAAAAAAAATCTAATTTCCGTTCTTTTATATTGGCTCTCGAGATAAGAAAATCCAGGGGCTTAGCTCTTAGTTGGGATGAGAATGACAGGAACGACTTGTTCATTTCTACAAATGCTTTTTATTTTCGATTTCCTAATATGAAATACACTGCTCAAAACTATTAGGGGAGCACTTTGCGTACTTCTGTTAACCCTTTCAGTCCCAACATTCTAAAAATCTAAAATTTGTGAAACAGATTCATTATGCATCCAGGATGAAATGGTAAAAAAAACAGGGGGGTATCGGGGGGTTGGGGGGATCTTGATTTTTAAATTTTTTAACTAAAATTTAAGGGGGGGGGGGGACTTGGAATCATAACTTTTGAATAAATTATAAGAATACATTACCTGAATAAATTATAAGAATACATTAACACTTTATTTGTTAAAAATAGTTAAAACCAATTTTTAAACATCTAAAAATGCAAACGTGAAGAATTTAGGGAAAATTTATTTAATAAATTGTTTAAGAGTGAATTTAATTTTACAATGTTTTTCATATTTTCATTTAATTAAAACAAACATTATTTAATTCTTCAAAAGACATGATTGTTCCATCTAACGATAAATAAGTGAGAGCTTAACTTACTGAGAAAAATATCGCCAGCTTATGATTCCAAACGGAATCATTGGGGGTGAAAGGGTTTAAACTTAAAACCAAGAGCTCCCCTAATTGTTTTGAGCAGTGTATAAGGTCTAGAAATATTTCGTATAGAAATGAAACACATACAGTGCAGCATTTGTAAATGCTAAAAAAATACGTTTTTTTTAATGCAACCACTTATTTTAGCAGCATTGCTATCATTTGCTACAGAATAACAACAGTGGCTCTAAACTTAGTGATTGTATTGTTACATATATGACATATCATAACTTAACCCCCTCAATATAACTCGTCAAATCAATCTCTTCCTGAACCCCGATGAATAAGTCTTAATAAAAGATCTTTAATTTTTACGAAGTTTCCCTGTCGACTTATTTGACATATATATGACAGTTTTTTCACTTTCATTTACCAAATATAAGGTAATGGAAGTATTGCGATGCAGTTGAAAATCCGGAGATTTTGTGTTCTCTACGTTTTGGAGGGTGCTGAATCCGGAAAAGTAGTTTTCGAAACGTCCGTCTCTCTGTTTGAAAACACTCTACCAAAAATACGAACTAAAAGAGCTACGTATGACTTCAAATTTGGTCAGATGAAACTCACAGTACAACAGATAGTGTTCATTGTAGAAAATTTTATTAAAACGAATACGTGGGAAAAATGTGGCCAGTTGTTTGTTGAAGAAATTAAAGGTGTAAAAGGGCCTAAAAAGAGTGCTATGCAACGAATAGTTACGATATGGCGTCAGACAGGATCTGTATTGAACAAGTCCAAAAACATTCCGAAACGGTTCTGAACACCAGATTTTGGGTCTTGCAATCAATTTAGAATGTTTAGTATTATAAAAAAACAAAGGTCCGATTCTCTAGGAAAAATAACGACCAACATAATCACTACTGGGAACTTTCTTGATCAGCTCTACAAACCTTGTTTATATTTCATTTCAACTAGCTTCTCAAACCATAGCGTAGTTGCCGGCAAATAAGTCGCCAAGCGTTTGTTTGGACTTAATATTGAAGCGATCAATAGCTTCAGTTAGCAAACCTGTTTTTGTATTGGTTTTTGACTTGGCAACATTTCTGTCGTATTCTTATCTCCACGTTGGGGCCACTTTTATTTGCGCCAACCTGTATAACTCAGATTGCCAAAACTGCACTTTACACACTTTGGTTGTGGTTACGTTGGAAACTAGAACTACATGATCTCACAGCCCAAGAATACATTAATTAATTGTTTGATTATACTATTTCTTCCGATTAAACCCAATTTTCCTAATTCCTGATTATCCGAATATGGTTAGGCCCCAACTGCTTCGGATAATTATTCGAATTCAATTATAATTGAAGAGCTTAGTGGAAGAACATGCTAAGTGACAAAAAAGTGAAAACGAGAGTACGAGCTTGAAGGTGTTTCGTTTCCACTTAAATACGTTAAAAATGGCAGTTACAAAAGGTACAAAATATACTTAACCTATAGTTTATAAAAAGGGGGAATCTTGTTATCTTTAAAAGAAGGAATAATATGTTCATTGACATAACAATCTCAATTTCTTCAAAAATGTCACTTAGCACGTGCTTCCACTAAGCTCTTCAATTGTAGTTCTATTATAGTAGATACATGGAAGCAAGAGGTTAAAGCAAAAAATTGCAATAACTGCTCATATACAAATACCTAAATAAAAAAAATCCGTCAACTAATGTCGTAAAACCGGAGAGGCCTCTTTCTTTGCTAAGAATACCCGTTGCTAGGGCTTACATTTACTAAGGGGGGCAAAAGAAACAACCCCTTAGGACAAAACTTGTCTGTTTTTTTAAACACGAAAGTACATCTTACTTTTCTGTTCTACTTTAAAAAATTGGAATTCCACTAAAAAAGCCAGAATAAAGTTTTTTTTATATTAAATAGTACAGGATTTTTTACCATCACATGAATAATTATTCATTCACTTTTCAAATCTTTTCCCCATAAAACTAATTAAGTTGGGAATTTTTGTGTCTTTAATTTTTTTAAAACTTTTTTAATGGCGTTCAAGATGTGATATGTGTGTTTCCTTTTTCTATTTTAATACTTTTTATTCCTTGTTTCCATGTTACTTAATTCAAAACTTGTCACTCAAGACTTGAAATATGCCCACTACTGGATCTCAGACAGTTTACTGATCAGAACAAATATTTATATTTTGTTTAATTTGATAATTCTGAAAATATATTTATTATCGACACAGTTTACAAAGTTCTTTCCAGGTTATAGGAAACAAATTTTTAATGGTATTTTTTGGTTGTTATAATAAAATTTTTCTTAAAGGTTCTAAAATGAAATTTCTTAAATTTCAAGAACTAAAGCTAGTACGCAATTGAGAGTAATTTTACACACACATGAAGTAAGTGCGTGCGAAAAATAACGATTGACTGAAAACTGTTTGATGCTTCACCCACAGCCTTTCTCTAGAACAACCTATTGCACGAGCCGCTCTGTCATTTGGGCCACTCATAGTGGATTAGTGGACGCGGCAGGAGATGAGATGGTGTTGTTTAGCAGGGAGTTGATTATTTCATGAAAGGGCTTTTGCGACTTGACGTATTTCATTGGGAGTCGTACATGGTAGTGTAAATATAATTTGTACCGGTTAAATAACACGTATTTGTGTAACAGTAACTGTCACCTAGAACCGCTTATTTATTATGAACTTTACCAATATTTATAAATCCTCGAGACAAAATCGCCAAACACAGCATTTGGTTCGAATTTAAACTTTGAGTCGCCATTATTACCTATTTTCCATAACTTTTTTTTTCGCAAAATCAATTTATGTTTTTTATCGTTTGCAAAAATAAAATTCCGTTCAAAGAATTAACATTTAATAAAGTTGCTTGAACTAAAAATGGTGAGGTCGTTTGATATTATTTCTAAATATAGTAGACATACCTCAATATTTACCCTATACAATATTTTAATGAATTGAATATTTACCACAGACAATATTCTAATAATTATTTATGTTTATGCAAATGGAACCCTTAAATAATAATAAACAAGAGTTTGATTATTCGTTACCATAGAGAGAGATTATTATGTTACCATAGATGGGGGTAAAATAACTAAGGAAGGTTTGCTTATTTTTAAAAATATTAAGGTCATGATAAATATTTATAACAATACAAAATTAAAATTATTTTAATTAGTCCCATTAAATAACATTTAGTCATTAATTGTTGTTTCAATATTTGAGTTTTTCCCAGGACGGTAAATACAAATTTTTACCATGGTATTTACCGGGGGTGGTAAAAACCATGCCAACCCTGGATAGATCCCAGATTTGGATCCGGGCATCGTCAAAATAACTGCTGACCTATAACGGCCCATGCAGCAAAAAATGCCCCATGTCCCGAATAATACCCCGTGTGGTGGGAGTGCACGTTAAATATTTTTCAAAGTCCCATACGATGTCGCCCTTAAAAGTTGCATTATGTGCCTACCCAGGTCGGCTCGTCACTTGACTGTGGTTCTAAATTAAGACACCTGTGGCCAATAGCCCTCGTGTATAGCTCTAGTGTGACGATAATTCAAACTAACTCATACAACTGGATGCGAATAGTTAACCTACGTTAAATTTTCAACTTCGCCAAAAGCCGCCAATGCCAAAATTCAATCGGGCATTATATCATAGCTGTACCAAATTGCCAGTTTCATAAACATAAAGTACATTCGCTATATGCAGAGAGAATTGACATTTCTAAGAAGTATTCATCAGATCTAGAACAGTTATTGATATAATGTCATGAGACATTGTAAAAATTTCTTAATTTCTTATACCATTTGTAAACATCAATTAAATTAAATTCAATAAATATAATAATGATATTCAAATAACAATCCTATAAGTTAAACTCACGTGCTCTTACTTTTTTATACTTAATTTTCGTTCACGCTGAACGCGCTGAAATTTCCTTTAAAATGAAATAAAAAAGTATAAATTCTAATCTTACAATGCTATTCCTATGGAGAAATCGGCTCACGTTTTAGGCTCCTAACCCATTTGGGTTCGAATTTTGAAAAATCGCTTCTTAAATAACGCCTACGGTATAAAAAGAATATTTTCCTAAAATTTGGTAGCTGTACCTCCAGTAGTTTGGGTTGGGCGTTGATACGTGAGTGAGTGAGTCAGTCAGGACTTTGCCTTCTATATATATAGATTTGTTTTAACGCCTTCATACAAATATGCCTTAATAAATGCTGAAAAGTAAGTTAAAAATGATCAGATTATTTATGCAAACATATAACTATTGTGATGTACTATGATGTGTCATTCTATACTGATTTATAACAGAAAAATAAATATTCCTTCAAGTTTTAGTTTCATTTGAATAAAGTGCCAACGCTGGAAATCTCTATATAAAAGAAAGTCGTGCTAGTTACACTATTTATAACTTAAGAACGGCTGAACTGATTTGGCTGAAAATTGGTGGGGAGGTAGCTTAGAACCAGGAGAAGGACATAGGATACTTTTTATTCGAACCCAAGCGGGTGTAGGAGTGCAAAACGTGAGCCGATTTCCCCATAGGAATAGCATTGTAAGAGTAGAATTTATATATATTTTTTATTTCAATTTAAAGAAATTTCAGCGCGTTCAGCGTGGACGAAAATTGAGAAAAGAAAAAAAAAGCACGTGGGTTTAATTTTCTGAATTGTTATTTAAATATCAGCATTTTATTTTATGTGTTGATTTTAAAACTTAATTATGATTCCGAATTTAATAGATGTTTACAAATGGTAAGAAATGAAGATATGGAGGAATATATTTGGCATAAATAAGGAATTTGTACTTTATATAAAACTTTATCAACCATACAAGAGGATGAATGTCTGTTTTGTTTTCTGATGTTAAGATGGCGTAATGGCCGATTGAATTTTGGCATTGGCGGCTTTTGGCGAAGTTGAAATTTAACGTAGGGTAGCTATTCCCATCCAGTTGTACGGGTTAGGGTTAGTTTGAATTATCGTCGCATTTAAAGCTACACACGAGGAAAGGGGAGTCGTAATTTAGAACCACAGTCAAGTTACGAGCCGACACATGAGTAGGTACACAATGCAACTTTTAAGGGCGACATCGTACGCAGCGTTGGGAATTTGGAGGATATTTAAAGTGCCCTTTCTCTACACGGGGTATTCGTCGGACATTTTTGGGCTGCACGAGCAGTTTATAGGCCGGTAGTTATTTTGGTGATGCCCGTACCTGAACCTGAGACCTACCGCATGCAAGACGAAAGTCTTTACCGACTGGGTCCCCCAGTCCTATCGAGTTGTATGAAATATGAAGTGGAATGTTTACCACATTTGGGCAGTTTAGTTTTGCGCTAATCGTGAAATAGAAACAGGCCATTATATCATAGCTGTTCTGGCGATTTGAACAGGGGCCTATGGGAAGGCCCTCAAACTCCTGGAAGGGCCTGGATAAAATTAACCCCTCATATCAGAACGGGAGGAGATCCAGATTTAGTGAACTAGTTGAGAGGGGATCAATTGGTATAAAATAAAAGTTTACATACAAACTACTAATTAGGGTTATTAATGGTACACCTGTGCAACGCCGGGTTTATAAAGCTAGTATTGATTAAAAGAAAAATTTCTTTTTATTTGAATCGAGTTAGATTTTTAATTTGTTATTTTTTTAAGTTTACTAAAATTTAAAAAAAATTAAACTAAAAAATTATAAATTATATATGTTGCTGGAACGCCTGACAGTTTAGTTGACCGGTTTATACGTATGCATTCCTCAGAGATTTAATAACTGTCTTGTTTACATTCACAGAAAATTATATTTATCAAACGAAATAGTTCGGCACATTGTACTTTTGTGTGCCATTAATAGCTTGGCCTGTGAATTTGGTTAAGAGGGACTGTTAATCCCATATAGCTAATGCATTAGTTTTGAAATCACAAATTTTGTAAAAGAAATACTTTGCCATGTCCCATTTTCACCAGGTATGGGAATCATTATAACATCAATTGAAAACGAAATTAAAAAGAAAATAACATCCAGTTATTTAATTATTAATTGATAAAGTTTTAAATTAGTGTCACCATCTGCTGTATATTTTTGGCATTTTAAAACTTCAAAAATCTATAATTAAATAACTAGACAATATTTTCGTTTCAAATTTGTTTCATTTCGATGTTATGTTGATTCCCATACCTGGGTAAAAGGGCTGACATGGCAAAGTAATACTTCTGCTGAAGTTGTGATTCTGAAAGTAATGCATTAGTTCTATGGGACTGACAGTCCCGCTTAACTGGACAGACAGTGATTTCAACATATTTTCTTTACACCAATGAGCCTCTTCCAACTAGAAAGGGCTGGGGAGCCCAGTCGGAAAGGGACTTTCAAAAATATCTACTGACCTATAAATGAATGGTCTGTGCAACTAAGAAGCCCGATGACTAATACTCCTTGTGTAGAGGAAGTGCACGTTAAATCTGCTTTAAAGTCCCGACACCGCGTACGATGTCGCCCTTAAAAAAGTTGGTTGTGGGCGAATTTAGTTGTCGGCTCGTCACTTGACAATGGTTTTAAATTACGACGCCTGTCGCTAGCCCTGGTGTAGCTCTAGTGCCACTTTGATTCAACTTATTTCATGCGGCATATTTTACGCTACATGTCCTGTGAAATGGCAATAAGTGTATGTACCTACGACGCGACGTCTTCACAAAGACTTACCGTAAAATACTTGCGTGTGTAACCAGTTCTTTTAATACACGATAGACCAATATCGACTAGATATCGCAATATTTGAAGGACATGATATCATACGATATCGGGATTCTAGATCATGGTTACGTCTCCCAATAAAAATATTCCCCAATTTAACGCAACCCAACCCTTCAACTAGAAAGGGTTCTTCTATAATTAACGATATGCATTGGGGGGGGGGGGGGGGTGAGTCGAGTATCACGTGTAGGGGGGGGGGGGGGAAGGTGGAGTCTCGTCAAACATCACGTAATTTCCCCCCTAAAAAAATCAACGTAAAATAGCGAGAAAATAAAGTTCAATTCCTGTAAATTATGTTTCTCGACTTAAATCTAGCAAAATCTTACATGATATTTATCGTGACTTTTCGAAACATATTTCAAAATGTTGGAGCTTTAAAAATACTATTTAAAATTCTCTAGAAAGGAAATCAAATAAAACAATACGAACTTTGAAAAACCTCACGTGAAATTACGGGGCAAAAAAAAAAAACCGCGTCAAAATCGCATTACTCGATTAACCCTTTCAGTCCCAGTGATGCCATTTCTCATCATCATGTTTCTAATCATAATTTAATAAAAAATAATAGGGCTGACATCTATTGCGATTAATAAAAGTATTTTCTAATAGAAAAAGTTTGAAGAATCGAATGACGTGCTTTTTGATATCATAAATGGCTATAGACGATCAGAAAAAAAAAATTCTAAAATGATGATGCCAAAGTGTCATTGGGACTGAAAGGGTTAATTTACGTCCCCAAAGCACGAATATGATCTTTGTGCAGAACCACGCAAAAACAAAGCCCAATAACTCAAGACTACTAAAAAAACCTTTACTCAGTTTTAGCTTCCACACTACGTTTATAACGTAAAAAGTGGAAGGTTTTATAATCGTTCAGTCCGTCTGTCTGTCCGTCCGTCACCCACTTTCACAGAAAGAACCACAAGTCCCACAGACAAGTGGGATACGTCATTTTGAAGCAAAAAATCAGATTAGGCTACATTCCAAATTTCATTAAAAAATTTAAATTAGAAGTTTATTTACAATTTAAATAACTAAAAATTTGATCTACATTGAAATAACATGCAAATTCCATTTTTATTCAATATTTTCACCGTTGCCATTTCGTTAAACGTACGAGAAACTTTATTTGAAAAAAGAATAAAAATATTTATTTATGTGATATAATTCAGTTTGGATTGTTGTAATATCATTCACAATAGAGTTCTTTTGATGGTTCATTATATTTGTATGAAGAAAGATGCATAGAAAATTCTAACTTGGCATAAAAATGTGCAGGAATGTGCGAGGAATATTACATATTTATTCTTTGAAATATAAATTAATTTTTGCAAACGATAAGTAATAATTATTGAATTTTCGAAATAAAATAAATGAAACTAGCCAAATTTGGCGTGTAAATGTTTAATATAGAATTAATGTTGTGTTTGGCGCGTTTATTCCTGTTAAACACAAATGTGTGGAAGCGGGTTAAGTGACAGATTCTGTTACAAACCTACTTGTTTGTTTGTACTTTGCAAGGGAGGAGGGTAAACGTTGCCACTCATGGAGACCGAGCGTTTCTCGTTCTACGAGGGAAAAGCAAACATCTGTTCTCCATCAGTCACCTTCGCCCGCATTGCAGGCGACTTTTTTCTCTGGTAGAAGGCTACGCTAGCGGAGAAAGTTGTTCTACAGAACTTCCCGTGGTCGTGAGACAAAACTTAAAGGTTGCTCAACATTAAATGAATTTAGCGAGAAAATGGTTGAATTATTATTGACTTATTATTAATTGATGTATTTAAAATGAAATAAACAAATCCGTAACGTTTTATAAATTATTATTTAATATAAGTTTACTATTACAATATTGGATTGTTTAGGATGACATAACTCTCCAGTTTTTATTTTTGCCCTTCTGAAATTTCATTGGCGGTTTCGATTTCACTCTCAATGTTCAGTTTTTTTTTACATCTGCTATGTTCTATTTTACAGTTCTTTGCAACCAGGAGGTTGCAAACAGCAACCTGTTTTTATCCCTGCTAGTAGCCCTTGTGTAGCTCTAGTGCAACGATAATTCAAAAAATAAAAATAATATTCCTTGCTA
This sequence comes from Oedothorax gibbosus, assembly GCA_019343175.1. Classification (NCBI taxonomy): domain Eukaryota; kingdom Metazoa; phylum Arthropoda; class Arachnida; order Araneae; family Linyphiidae; genus Oedothorax; species Oedothorax gibbosus. The sequence continues at coordinate 1,734 of JAFNEN010000987.1, read as the reverse complement.
GTTATTAAACTTAATTGGTTTTCACTCCTTAAATTTCAACTATGCAAAGCCTTACCAAAACGTCAATGTTGTTATAAAAAAAATCTATTTTGATATTCTGTCTTATGCGGAGAAATTAAATGAAAATGTAAGGCAGCAATTTAACGTGGTTTAATAACAGAGAAAATCTTTAGTTTACTGAAAGAAAAGTTTGTATACAACATTCGTGAAAAAGAAGAGACATAGAAATCTTACTTTCGCGAATACCAAAACAAATGTAATTCCAGAAGGTCCAAAAATGAAAACAATCCCGCTTGCACTGTTTTCCATTCAAGACGTGAACTTTGCTCATCAAACATAGTATGTGATAAAAAAATAATTAGCAGGAATTGAAAAAGTTAATAAAAAACATCATAAAAACTATTTTCAACAAAACATAACCTTTTTATCAAAGTACATGGGCTAACGAACGAATAATCAACTAAGTCCTCTCACGAACCGTGACCTTGGTAATACAATATAGTATGGAGCGCCAACCAATCGGCGTCGTCGTACGTAATTGAGATGTTAACTTCATTCGAACCCAATCATGGACTCCCTATCCATTCGCATTTCTTTTCGTGAGGGATCACTTTATTTTCTTTTTTTGATTAATTATTTCCCTTGTTACGAAGAATAATTATTTCGAGCGGAATTAATTTTATGCTTATGGATAAAAACTCTTGGTTGCTTTTCACCTTTTTTAGCCTACTTTTCTTTTTTTAATTCGAAAGAATTAAAAAAATGAAAAAGTAGGTATTGACATGCGGTCGATGTCCGTCTGTCCGTCTGTCTGTCCGTACCCCCCTTCCAAAATCGGTTCTAATCATCAGATCTTAAAAATTCTTTTTTGTTAGAAAGCTATAACCTCAGATACCCAACTTTCATACTTTTTGTCCGTCTGTCTGTACGTCCGGACGGACATAAATCTACTATCTGTCGGCGAATTTCCCATTGAATTAGCATTGAAATTCAATTTTGAGTCATTTAAATCACTGTAGGTATTGAAATGCGGTTGATGTCCAACTGTCTGTCTGTCCATCTGTCTGTCTGTTCGTATGTCTGTCTGTTCGTAGTCTGTCCGTCTGTCTGTCCGCCTGTCTGTCCGTTTGTCTATCTGTCTGTACCCCCTTCCAAAATCGGTTCTAATCATCGGATCTTAAAAATTCTTTTTTTGTTAGAAAGCTATGACCTCAGATACCCAACTTTCATACTTTTTCTCCGTCTGTCTGTACTTCCGGACGGACATAAATCTACTATCTGTCGGCGAATTTCCCATTGAATTAGCATTGAAATTCAATTTTTAGTCATTTAAATCACTGTAGGTGTCGTCGCTCCCTGGACGACAGCAATAATTACCTCCGACTTACTTGGTTGCTCTCCATTGGCACATAGCTTTCACACAATAAATAATAGGCGACTAAAATAAGTCCATATCCTTCGGTAACTAAGTAAATTTAATGATGACTATTTAACATATTTACATAAAATATTGATACAAAAATATCTACGCGTGCAGCGCCTACTTTTACTGGCCACACGTTAGTACAACTTTAGCACAGTCTCTCTTAAAAAATGTCCCATGATGCGCCTACGGTACTGGCACCATGCAAGACCCTCTCTTAGCAACCATTCGATTCCACGTCGGAAGTCGTTCTGCTTTCTCTTTTTCGCACGGCCGCTGCTCCCACGATCAGAAAGACACAACAAATTCTT